>AWOL01S0013365.1:187907-223600 GCA_000715115.1 Nicotiana otophora | reverse complement strand
GGTACCTGCGCTCACTGGGGGTGTGTATAGACTCCGGAGGGGCTCCTTCACCCCAAGTGCTATAATCTGCACGGACAACTCACGTGCTATAATAATAAAGTATGCTGCAGGCGGGCAGCCCCGATCCACTCATCTTCACAATCAGGCCCTCGGCCGATATCAACATGCTGCGGCGTGCAGCCCGATCCCATAAATATCCTCACAAATCAAGACCTCGGCCTCACTTAGTCATAAACCTCGCAAGCCACTCGGGCATTTCAGTAAAACAGGGCATTCGGCCCAAAATATTTATATGCATCAAAATAGAGTCATAAAACTGAGTTATGCGGTAAACAAGTATAAACATGACTGAGTATAGATTTTCAATCGAAAATAATGAGAGGATAGTAAGAAAAAGCCACTAAGAGTCCAAACAGCACCGGCACAAGGCCCAAACATGGCATTCAGCCCAATTTACAGAAACTCTTTCTAAAACATATAAGTATCATATAGTTTCAACAAAGTATGCAACTTTACAGTTACTACAGGATGGACCAAGTCACAATCCCCAATAGTGCACGCCCACACGCCCGTCACCTAGCATGTGCGTCACTAAAATAGTAGAATGATACCAAAAATCCGGGGTTTCGTACCCTCAGGACTAGATTTACAATCGTTACTTACCTCAAACCGGTCAAATCTCTACCCCACAATGCTCTTGCCTCTAGACTCGGCATCCAAATGCTCCGAATCTATTCACAATCAGTACAATACCATCAATACGCGCTAATGGAATGAATTCCACAAGAAAAGCTATAAAATTAGACCAAAATCCGAAATTGGCTCAAACCCGGCCCCCGAGCCCACGTCTCGAAATCCAAAAAAATTTACAAAACTAGAAAGCTCATTCACTCATGAACCTAACCATAGCAAATTCATCAAAATCCGACATCGTTTGGTTCTTCAAATCCATAAATTACTCTCCAAACATTCCAAGCCCTAACCCCTCATTTTTACTAATTATAATGATTAAACAACGGAAAATTACCATATATACAAGTATTAGGGCTCAAGCAACTTACCTCACTGATAGCCCTTGAATCACCCTTCAAACATCCCTCCAAAAGCTCCAAAAACCGACTTGAAAATGGTGGAAATGAACCAAATTCGCGAAGAGTTCTATTTATGGTTTCTGCCTAGGTTTTTCGCACGTGCGACAACTTTCACGCTTCGGCACCACCTCACCTACGGAAAAATCCATCGCAGGTGCGGAACTCATTTAGGAGCCCAGCTTCCGCATCTGCGGTCCAAAACCCCGCGCCTGCGAAGGCGCATCTGCGCGTTTCCTCCGCTTCTGCTAAGCCTGCCCAACATCCCCCTTTCCGCATCTGTGCCCCAGGTTTTGTACCTGCGGGCTCGCAGATGTGACCTCCAACTCGCACCTGCGCAACCTGCCTAGCCCAGCATTTTTCGCACCTGCGCACTCCCCACGTGCACCAGCGGCCTCGCATCTGCGACTCTTTCTTCCGCAGGTGCGAAAATAGCAGTAGCAGCAACTTCAGCTACATTTTCCAACTTCGACAAATTCGTTAACCACCCGGAATCACCCCGAGGCCCTCAGGACCTCAATAAAAAATACCAACAAGTCATATATCAACATACCAACTTAGTCGAACCTTCGAATTACGCATAACAACATCAAATCATCAAATTACCCTCAGATTCAAGCCTAAGAACTTCTAAATTTTTAAATTCGACAACTGATGCCGAAACCAACCAAACCACGTCCGAATGACCTCAAATTTTGCAAACACATTACAAATGATACTACGAACCTACTCCAACTTCCGGGATTCCATTCCGACCCCGATATTAAAATTTTCACTACCGACCGAAATCGCTAAATTTCCAATTTCGCCAATTCAAGCCTAATTCTACCACGGACCTCTAAATCACATTCCAGATGCACTCCTAAGGCCAAAATCACCTAACAGAGCTAACGGAACCATTAAAATTCAAATTCGAGATCGTTTACATATAGGTCAATATCCGGTTGACTTTTCCAACTTAAGTTTCTTCTTAAGAGACTAAGTATTTTAATTTACCCCGAAACCACTCCGGTCCCAAACCAACTAACCCGATATAACATAATATAGCTGAATAACATAAAAAAAAGTAGAAATGGGAAAAACAGCGCTATAACTCTCGAAATGACCGGCCGGCTCGTTACAGTTTTGGACTTCGGATTCTTCAGAGCTATTCAACCTCTTCAACATCAAATGGATTTTAAAACTATTGACGAGTTAGTAAATGCAGTCGAGAAATCGTTTAATGACATGAAAGTTGAACGGCTGAATCGCGTATTTCTGACTCTACAATCTTGCATGGTTGAAGTGATGAAAGATAAAGGTGGAAACAACTACAAAGTTCCACATATGAAAAAAGACATGCTAGAACGATAGGGAACTCTTCCTACTTAAGTTTGTTGCGATATTGGTATTGTTAATGAAGCTCTAGCTCTACTTTAAGCTCGAGTAATAGATCAAGGTTATCTGCAACTTATATTTGTAAAGTTCGTCTCTGTTTTATAGCATTGGGCATCATATAGTTTTTGTGTAACCTCTATTTCTGTAAAGACTTTGTAACCTCTACTTTAGAAATATGGTTAACCTGCACTTTGGTATGGTGTAAGGATGACGAATTCCTTATTGAAATTACTTGTTGGTACCTTCAACGTTTTTGAAGACTTAACAAGAAATAGGAGTATAAAATTTTATTAATACTTTTCTTTCTCTTGAGATGCTAAAATGATTTGGTTGGAGAGAAGATTGGACTTCTATAGCACTTCTATAATCGTGATGGTTTAGACTAAAATCCATTTTATAAGCAGTTGCAGATTTTTGAAAATTTATTGGTGTTGTTCGTTACCATAGGTCTTGAATCACGGCAGTATTTGTGGTCGATTATCTAGTGACTTTGGCCAAATAATGTCGCTTTATAATTTCAATCAATGTGTCTTTATTGGTAATTTGGGATAAAAAAATGAAGCACGTAAGTAAGTTACATATAGCTCGCAATATTCCAATTTTGAGGAAAATAATTATAACTTCAGCAGAAAATATGAAAGAACCAAAATGGAAGAAGCCACATACCAACAAGCATGGAAAAGATCTGACATGTAGTGGCTTCACTTTTTAAATATTTGACTTTTCAACCTAACATAATAAAGTTATATCACAAACTGTTTACTCTTAAATTCAGTGGGTTCGTATCAGATTTTTGAAGGAGGGATGGTAAGGGTAATATTGGTAACTCAAAAGTAAAGGATTACCAAATTTAAAAATGTGTCATTTATTTTGGAACAGACTAAAAAGGAAAGTACCTCATCTAATATGAAACAGAGGGAGTAATGAATATTGTTGAGTTAAAATTCTCCAAGTAAGTTTAGCTAACAAAGCTTGGTTAAAAAATTTTAAATCTCTAAAAACAATACCACCTTTTGATTTTGCTAAACAAAAAATCTCCTATTTTACAAAATGCATTTCCTCCTATCCTTATTTCGCCCCCATGAGAAATCAGAAAAAATAATATTAATCTCTTTGCATATGTGTAATGATCCAACGGGTCGTTTTGAGTATTTGCATTCAGTTCGGAGGTTTGAGGTTACGAATAGCTTCACATAGTGTATTATGACTTGAGTGTATCATTGGTTTTGATTTTCGAGTGGTTCAGGATTGATTTGGATGAATGATTCTCATTTTAGAAGTTTTAAGTTGGAAGAGTAGACCAAGTTTGACTTTTTCTGTATTTGATCTCGGATCAGAGATTTTGATGATTCTGTAGGGTTCGTACGGTAATTTTGGATTTGAACGTATGCTAGGAATTGAATTCGGAGGTCCCTAGGTTGATTTGACTTGTTATGCCGAAAGTTGGTAATTTAAAGGTTTATAATTTTTCTAAGTTTGACCATGTTTTGACTTTATGACGATCGGGTTCAGATTTTAATTTTAAAACTTGGAATAGGTCCGTTTTACTATTTGAAACTCATTGCATAATTTAGTATCATTTGGAGTTGGTTTAGTATGATTTAGACATTTGGTTGCAATTCTAGAAGTTCTTAAAATTCATTGTGATTTTCATGCATTTTGGTACACGATTCGTGGTTCCAAATGTTATTTTGGTATTTTGATCTTGCAAGCGAGTTCTTATGATGTTTTTAAACTTGTGTAAATATTTGGTATGGAGCCTCAAGGGCTCAGGTGAGTTTCAGAGTTGTTTCAGATTGGTTTTGTTAGAATTTTGTGTGCTCGTACTGGTTCCATCGTATTTGCAATGTTTGGGTCGCAAATGGACAACCGCATTTGCGAGGTCATTCGCACTTTTGTGAATCTGGCTGCTGGGGAAGGGACCTCGCATCTGCGAAGATTGTATCTCAATTGCGGAGACTGGAGGCTCGCTTTTGCGGCACTAGAGTCGCTTTTGCGACGAGCCGCTGGGGGAAACACCTTCGCATTTGTGAAGTTTATTGTCGCAAATGCGATATTAGAAGGTCTGTCTTGGTTCGCTTTTGCGATCCTTTTTCTATAACTGCTGGGTTCGCATTTGCGAACCCCAGGTCGCAAATGGAACATCTGCAGCTTGTTTATAACTGAGTATTTTGGGATTTAACTTCATTTTATCATATTTTGAACCCTAGACTCGGTGGGCGGTGATTTTGTAGAGAGATTTTCATACCAAACTATTCGGTAAGTAGTTTTAATCAGCTTTTAATTATATTACATGGTTATTTATGAGATTTAACATCAAAATCAGGGGATTTGAAAGGAAAATTTAGGGATTTTTGTCTATGATTTGAAAAATAAAAAATTTAAGATTTGAGAGTCGAATTGGACTCGAAATTGAAAACAAATTACATATATGAACTCGTGGGGCTATGGATAGTCGAAACCTACCATTCAACTCGGGTTTTGACCCCGGGGGATTGACTTTTGTTGACTTTTGGGGAATTGTATAAAGATCATATCTTTATTAACTGGAATTGGGTTTTCTTGCATTGTTTGATATTATTAAGTCATTTTTGTCTAGATTTGATGTAACGAACCGGCCGGTCGTTTTGAGAGTTATAGCCCCGATCCCTATTTACTGCTTTCCTCGTATCTGTTTCAGCTTATGTGACTTGCCGGGAGGTTTTATTTTGGTTTTTGGAGGTATTTAAGGACACTTAATCCCTAAACGGAAGTATAAGTCTTAGGATTTTGTCCGTAGTCGGAACTGTGATGACTCCGAAATAGAGTTTTGTCGGTTCCGTTAGCTCCGTTGGGTGATTTTGGACTTAGGGGAGTGTCCGAATTGTGTTTTGGAGGACTGTAGCTCATTTAGGCTTGAAATGGCGAAAGTCGAATTTTTGGAGATTTTAACCGGTGGTGGACTTTCTGATATCCTGGTCAGATTCCGATTACCGAAGTTGTAATACGTCCGTAATGTCAATTATAACTTGTGTGCAAAATTTAAGGTCAATCGAACTTGATTTGATAGGTTTCGGCGTCGGATGTAAAGGTTTGAAACTTTGAAGTTCATTAGGCTTGAATCGATGTGTAATTCGTGTTTTAGCATTGTTTAATGTGATTTAAGGGCTCGACTAAGTTCGTATGGTGCTATAGGACTGGTTTGTATGTTTGATTGAGGTCCCGGGGGCCTCGGGTGTGTTTCAGATGCTTAACGGATTGAATTTGGACTTATGCAAATTGCTGAAGTTTCTGGTTTCTGGTGTTTTCGCACCTGTGGTGGGGTGACCACAGGTGCGGACTCGCACGTGTGAGAGGAGGATCGCAGATGCGGGCTGGGGGAGTTTGGCATGGGGTCGCAGGTGCGACATGAAGGACGCAGGAGAGGAGTCGCTTCTGCGGAAGCTTGAACGCAGAAACAGAGAGGCGTGGGAGGTTTGGGATCGCAGGAGCGGAAGGGTCTCTGCAGAAGAGAAATCACAGGTGCGGTCTCTAGTCCGCAGAAGCAGAAACCCTGGCCATAAGTGGAATCCGCACCTGCGATGGTTTCAGGTGCGGTGTCGCAGGTGCGACTAGAGGTCCGCATATGCGAAAATGCTGGACAGAACACTTAAATGCAAGGGTTCGCGATTTTTGCTCATTTTAAACATTTTGAGCTCGGTTTTGGCGATTTCTTGAGAGAAGTTTTAAGGGATTTCTTGACGTAAGTCTCTTGTGCTTATTTTTGATCAATAATCGCGCTTCCCCATTTATTTTTCCACCTAGTTAGTGTGTATTTAAGGTGGAATTTGGGAGTTTGAGGCTAAGGATTTGGAGAATTTGATTTGAGGATTTGAGGGACGAGTTGATGTCGATATTGGTAATTATGGTATGGTTGGACTTGTGAGTGAATGAATGTTCATATTTTGTAACTTTTACCCGATTCCGAGACGTGGGCTCGGGTCGACTTTTTAGGACGAATTTCGGAATTTTTGTTAAAGTCTTGATTTCATTAATTAGATTAATT
Source organism: Nicotiana otophora (assembly GCA_000715115.1). Classification (NCBI taxonomy): domain Eukaryota; kingdom Viridiplantae; phylum Streptophyta; class Magnoliopsida; order Solanales; family Solanaceae; genus Nicotiana; species Nicotiana otophora. The sequence goes on along the minus strand of AWOL01S0013365.1, from coordinate 217,111 downwards.
TCTTATAGTTGTATTTATGGTATGTAATTGATTTTGGCTAGATTTGGGCCATTCGGAGTTGGATATTCGTGGAAAAGGCATTATCACCGATTGATTGAGCTTGGTTCGATGTAAGTGGCTTGCCTAACCCTGTGTGGGGAAAATTCCCTTAGGATTTGGTACTGTTGTGATATGTGAGCGCTGTGTACGTGAGGTGACGAGTACGTACACGGGCTATTTGTTGTAAAAACTGATTTATTTTACTGAGTAGCAACCCGTTTTTCCTTTCATTTGAGTTATATCGTTTAAATGCGTATTAGTCTGTTTTCACTCTTAATTGACCTATTCCAATATGTGTAGTTATCTTGCTTAGTCTAATATCACATGTCTATGTGCTTTAACTGCTTATTTGAACTCTGTGAAGCATGTCTAGTTGATTCCTGTTTTTCCTTGTTCTTTATCAGTATAACTGTAGAAACTTGCTGTTAACTGTTATATTTATCAGTTGAGCGGTGTATTTACTTTTGAGACTACGAGGAGGTACCTCGGGAGTTCTCCCTACATATTTACTTTTGAGACTACAAGGCGATACCTCGGGAGTTCTCCCTACATATTTACTTTTGAGACTACAAGGCGATACCTCGGGAGTTCTCCCTACATATTTACTTTTGAGACTACAAGGCGATACCTCGGGAGTTCTCCCTACATATTTACTTTTGAGACTACAAGGCGATACCTCGGGAGTTCTCCCTACATATTTACTTTTGAGACTACAAGGCGATACCTCGGGAGTTCTCCCTACATATTTACTTTTGAGACTACAAGGCGATACCTCGGGAGTTCTCCCTACATATTTACTTTTGAGACTACAAGGCGATACCTCGGGAGTTCTCCCTACATATTTACTTTTGAGACTACAAGGCGATACCTCGGGAGTTCTCCCTACATATTTACTTTTGAGACTACAAGGCGATACCTCGGGAGTTCTCCCTACATATTTACTTTTGAGACTACAAGGCGATACCTCGGGAGTTCTCCCTACATATTTACTTTTGAGACTACAAGGCGATACCTCGGGAGTTCTCCCTACATATTTACTTTTGAGACTACAAGGCGATACCTCGGGAGTTCTCCCTACATATTTACTTTTGAGACTACAAGGCGATACCTCGGGAGTTCTCCCTACATATTTACTTTTGAGACTACGAGGCGGTACCTCGGGAGTTCTCCCTGTACATTTACTTATGAGACTACGAGGCAGTACCTCGGGAGTTCTCCCTGCACATTTACTTTTGAGACTACAAGGCGATACCTCGGGAGTTCTCCCTGTACATTTACTTTTGAGATTACGAGGCGGTTCCTCGGGAGTTCTCCCTGCACATTTACTTTTGAGACTACGAGGCGGTACCTCGGGAGTTCTCCTTATATATTTATTTTGGGACTACGAGACGTATCTCGGGAGATCCCCTGCTGTTTACCCCAGTGTGTTGTACTGTTGCCTTGTTGTGCTTCCTTTTGTTAAATTCTAGTCTCTTATTATACTGTATATTCTCCTGCCTTATTTATTATTTACCAGTGGGCCTGACCTGACCTTGTCACTACTCGACCGAGGTTAGGCTTGGCACTTACTGAGTACCGTTGTGGTGTACTCATGTTACTCTTCTGCACATGTTTTGTTTGCATATCCAGGTACCCCTTATCAGCTCCACTATTAGCTGAGAGTGTTTGCTGTTGTACGGAGACTTCAAGCTACATCTGCCGCGTCCGCAGACCTCGAAGTCCCTTTCTATTCTCCCCTATGTCAATTACCTTATGTACTTCTTTTATTAGACTCTGGTGTATAGAGATACTACTTTTTCTTCTGTAGCTTGTGACTCATTATGTTTAGGGTTTTGGGAAGACTGTGCATTTATAGAGTATTGGTTATTTTACATGCCGAGTGGCATTGTTATTAGTAATTTAGTTATCCACTACTATTAGTTGCCAAGTTTTACTTTCGTGTTGTTATTTTCCGCAATTTGTTAGGCTTACCTAGTCGTAGAGACTAGGTGCCGTCATGACGTTATACGGAGGGAGTTTGGGTCGTGACATTTGAACTGAGCAGAGGTGAATTATTAAGGAAAAGCTATTTTGAGTATTGATTTGGCCTAATTGAGGTAAATATCTTGCCTAACTTTATGTAGGGGAAACTACCCCTTGGGATTTGGGTTGATTGTACTATTTGAATTACGTAAAAGACGTATACAAGAGGTGACGAGTATGTACAAGGGTTTATATATGGTATTTGAGTTGTTTATGTTAATAATTTGATATTGTTCGGATCAGGTTGCATGCCGCAACAGAATATGGAAAGATATGATATGGAGAGATAAGGACGAATGATATGATATAGGTGGGATCGGATTACACGCCGCAACTGATTGATATGTTGCAATTGTTGTGACAGTAAAGTTATCCTCGGTTGTAATTCTCATGTTACATTCTATGTTGGAATGATTTATCGCTTGAATGTTTATTCTTTTTCCTTAAATCATTTCACTTGTATTTTTGATCGTATTTGGTCGACCGTTGTTATTCAAGTATTGGAACGATAATGACTTCTTGTGCGAGTCAAGTATTCTACATGATTTGTTATGTTACTTTAATGTGGCAATCTATGCCTCCGTTTTTACTTGGTGAATTGATTAACAAGATGAATTTATTGTGGGGAGTCATCATCTCATATTCTACGGAGTTATTGATAACATAACTGTTTTAAATAAATAAATTATCAACATGCTTTACTTTATGTGAGTCTTAAGATAAAACTCATTATTTCACTTGGTACTTTATTATCACGCCTACTTTAAATGGTTCTCAAAACAAACTCATTACCCATTTGATGTTACTTTACTTAAAATTGTTATCACGCTTTACTTTAATAAATTCTATATTTAATTCGTTAATTTATCTGGAGTTTTACTTTGTCTAAAAATTTTATTGCCCTTTATCTTATTGATTACTAACTAAACTCATTTTATACTTTATTTTGTATAAACTGTACTTTATTTGATTTCTAAAATAAACTCATTATCTCATTTGATATCTTACCTTATTCAAGATTTATTATTATGCCTTATTGTATTTAAATGAATCTCTCGAATATTTTATTTGATCTTTGACACGAATACAATGTATATGATAGCACAAGGACTTTGCCGTGCGAAGGTGATTGGTATTGTAGGTACGAGGTGCCATACATGTAAGATTTGGAATTGTGGCTCATGATTTGTGGTTACGAGATGTGGTGCTTCGGGGTAATTCTTGTTGTAAATCATGTGTTGGGAACGATTTGATCCTTTGAATTGTCATATATTTCCTTTATTGAGTTCATCCATATTTGTCACGACCCAAATCTCACATGTCGTGATGGCGCCTATCGCAATACTAGGCAAGCCGAAAATCACAATAGACCACGCATCTTTAAATTTGGAAACATAGTAATATGAGTTCAAGAGTAAAATCTCATAAATACTGATAAGAAAATACCGCAACTCAATACAATATCTCCCAAAATTAGGGTGTCATTGAGTACATAAGCATCTAACTGACAACATAGTCTAGCTGCTAAATACTATGTAGAAAGATAGAACAGTACAAATAACTGAAAAGAAGGAGAATCAAGGTCTGCGGACGCCAAAGCAGCTACCTCAAAAGTCTTTGATAGATAAAGCTCCAAAGCTAGAAACCGCCGTGCTCAGAACTACCTGGATCTGTACACGAAGTGTAGAGTGTAGAATGAGTACAACCGATCCAATGTACTAAATAAATAACAAGACTAACCTTGGGTGGAAAGCAGTGACGAGCTCAACCAATACAATCTAAATATAGATTTTTAAACAATACAAATATGACAATAATATCTCAGAGAAACTCATAATCTGTTGGCACACAGTACATGAATGTAGACATGCTTCGTGGTTTAACAGTTAAGCTCAATACAGATAAAATATTCCAAGTATGAATGATATGAGAAATATTACATCTCTATATCTACATGACAATGTGCATGTCACATGTGATGCAACACAATGAAAACCTCACGTACTCACACTCTTAGAGTACTCAATCTGACTGTCTCAATTCTCGCTCATCACACTCAGTCACTCAGCACTATATGGTACCTGCACTCACTGCTGGTATGTCAGACTCCAGAGGGGCGGATCCTACCCAAGCGCTAATAAATCCTGCTGCGGCGCGCATCCCGATCCTATTATGAATCAATAGGACCCGCTGTGGCGTGTAGCCTGATCCCATCATGAGTCAATAGTACCCGCTGCGGTGAGCATCCCGATCCCATCAATATCACTCATAAACAGGGCCTCGGTCTCACTCAATCATCAATCTCTCCAGTCTCTTGGGCTCACAACACTCATGCCAATCATCCCAAAACAATGATACATGATGTGACAATAAATGGTAACAAAGACTGAAATGTGATATGCAATGATGAATGTGATTGAGTATATAACTGCAATTTAAGTAAATAACTCAACAGCAAAAAAACGACCGATGTGGGTCCCAATAGTACCAACAAATAGTCTAAACATGATTTCTAACATAATTCACAACTCAAATTCTCTAACATAGAGTAGACATGAGTAATAGCAAGATTCAGTGACTACACAGTTTTATGGAATTGACCAAGTCATACATACCCGTCACCTAGCATGGGCTCTATCTCAACACCAATCACATAACACGTATTTCAGGGGGTACATACCCTCAGAATCAAGTTTAGAGGTGTTACCTCAAACCATGCCACAAACAACTCGATACAATCAACACAAGCTATAAGAATCAATTCTATATAAAAAGGCGCAATTCTTGAACAAATGTCAAAAAGTCAACTCAAAAGGTCAACCCCGGGCCCATATCTCGAAATCCGACAAAATTAATAAAATTCGAACACCCATTCAACCACAAGCCCAACCATACTAAAATTACTCAATTCCGATCACAATTCGACATTCAAATCCTCAAATTAAAGCCTATAAAGTTTCTACAATTTCCCCCATTGTTTCTAACCCAAAATATTAATTAAATGGTAAAAACAATAATATATTCATGTATATTAACCAAATCCGAGTTAAAATCACTTATCTTAATAAATTCCTCAAAATCTCACCAAGAATCGCCTCAATCCGAGCTCCCAAAGTCCAAATAAGAAATTTTACTCTAACCCTCGATTTTGAAAACTTATATTCTGCCCAGGTGCTCTTCTTCGCGATCGCGGGAAATGCTTTGTGATCGTGAAGCACAAATTCACAGGCTGTCAAATTAACTCTCCGCGAATGCGGAATCCCAAGTGCGAATGTGATTCACAGTCTCCTCAAGCTACGCGATCGCGGAACCATTCACGCGATTGCGAAGAACAAATCGCATGGACTCCCAACCTCCTCCTTTCTTCTTTGCGGACGCGACCCAACATATGCGTTCATGATTCATTAAATTCCAAAGCTCCATGATCGCATACCTCTTCTCGCAATCGCATAGAAAAATCTTCCACCAGTGCCAAATAACTCTTCGCGATTGCGATATCCCACTCGCGATCGCGTATAAGGAAACCAACAACAAAAATCAGCAGTTCTTCGAAGTTCCAAAATGTGCCGAACATGATCTGAATCACACCAAGGCCCCCTGGACCTCAACCAAAAATACCAACAAGTCCTAAAATATCATACGCACTCGCTCGAAGCGTCAAATTACATCAAACAACACTAAAACCATGAATCGAGCATCGATTCAAGCCTAATGAACTTATGAACTTCTAACTTCCAAAACTAATACCGAAACATAGCAAACCTACCCCGATTAACCTCAAATTTTACACACAAGTCATAAATGACACAACAAACCTATTTCAACTTCCGGAACCAAAATCTTAACCCGGTAACCATAAAATCAACTCTCGGTCGTCAAACTTCTCAACTCTCCAAACTTCTAATTTTCCAACTTTCTCCATTTCAAGACAAATCACCTACAGACCTCCAAATCAATATCCGGACACACTTATAAGTCCAAAATTATCCTATGGATCCATCGGAACCATCAAAACTCCATTCTAGAGCCATTTATATATAAGTCAATATCCGGTCAACTCTTTCAACTTAGGCTTCCAACCTTGGGACTAAGTGTCCCAATTCATTCCGAAACATCCCCGTAACCAAACCAATCACCCCTGCAAGTTACATAACAACAAACAAACACAAAATAGGCAATAAGTGAGGGAACGAGGCTATAACACTCAAAATGACCATCCGAGTCGTTACAATATTTCATCTATGTTCTTAATATGTTGCTGCTTCACTACCCATATACTGCTTGTTTCCAATTGTGTTTCTATTATTCCTTTATTGATTTTATATTAATAATTTCTATGATGTTAGCTTCACATTGATGTTTTTTTCATTGTTAGATTTATGTTAATATCTTGCACACGTTTTATGTCTAGTGGGTGTCTCAACTTACTTTATCACTACTCCACCAAGGTTAGTCTTGATACTTACTAGTTACCACTATGGCGTACTCATGCTACGCTTCTATATATTTTTGTACAGATCCAGGTACTTCTGATCGTGTTGATTTGGAGAGTTGTGTCTGCACGACTGGAGACTTCAAGGTATTCCTGCTTGACGTTTGCAGACCCCAGAGTCACCTTCTGTTGTCTTTTATTTTCAATGTTTGTTATTATTTCGGGACAGTGAATTACTTGATATTCCTAGTTACTCTTAAAAAAGCTTATAACTTGTACTACTGATTTTGAGATTGTATGACTGATGTTGGTTCGACTATGTTATTTCAGTTATTAATTAATGTTTTGCAGTTAAGTTGGTTAAAATCCGTTAATTCTCAGTATGTGTTAGGCTTACCTAGTCCAAGGGACTATGTGCCATCACAATTCCTAAGGTGGAATTTTGGGTCGTGACAATATGCTATCTAGAAATTGAAATCAAGATAAAGCATTAGCCAAAATCGCAGATAAGACAGATTTAAGCATCACATTGTTTCCTGTTGGACTTAAAAAATTATTTTTCCAACCCTGAATTTTTGTCTTCACTCTATCTTTAATAAATTTCATGTAACGATCCGGTCGGTCATTTTAGAATTTAAGTCCCGTTCGGCAGCTTAAGGCCCTGAGCAGCTTTGTATTATGTGTATTGACTTGCGTGCGTGGTTGAATTCAGATGCCAGATGATTCTGAGTGATTTGGGACACTTAGTCCCTAAAACGAAAGATTAAGTCTTAGGATTTTGACCGTAGTTGGAACTGTGTGGAGACAACTCCGGAATGGAGTTCCGGTGGTTTCGTTAGCTCCGTTGGGTGATTTTGGACTTAAGAGCTTGTCCGGACGGTGAATTTGAGGTTTGTAGCTGATTTAGGCTTGAAATGGCGAAAGTCGAATTTTTGGAGATTTTGACCGGAAGTAGACCTTTTGATATCAGGGTCGGAATGCGATTCCGAGAGTTGGAACAACCCGATTATGTTATTTGGGACTTGCTTGTAAAATTTGATGTCATTCCGGGTTGATTTGATAGGTTTCGGCATCTGTTGTAGATATTTAAAGTTTTAAGTTCATTAAGTTTGAATTGGAGGGTGATTCGTATTTTTAGCATTGTTTGATGTGATTTGAGGGTTTGACTAAGTCCGTATGGTGATTTAGGACTAGTTGGTAGCTTTGGTTGACGTCCCGGGGCCCTCGAGTGTGTTTCGGATGCTTAACGGATTGAGATTTGGACTTGTGTAGTTGATGAAGCTCTCAAGCTTTTGGTGTAATCGCACTTGCAGTGGGGTGGCCACAGGAGCGAACTCGCACGTGAGGAAGGGAGCTTGCAGATGCGGCCCTGGTATGGGTAACCAGTGGTCGCAAGTGTGACAAAAGGGGCGCAGAAGCGGAGCCGCTCCAACGGAGAAGGGATCGCAGAAGCGGAAGGCGAGTCGAGTGAGGATTCCACAGAAGTTGACAATAATCCGCAGGCACGCACTCGCAGGTGCGGCCTTGTGCTCGCAGAAGCAGACCAGAGGACTTAAGTCATTTCCGTACCTGCGATGCAATTTCCGCAGGTGCGGCGTCGCAGGTGCGACTGAAGGCCTGTAGAAGTGAAATCGCTGGGTAGAAAAGGCCAAGTTCGAGGGTTTTATCCTATTTTCATTTTTGGGTCTTTGAGAGCTCGGATTGGGCGATTATTTGAGGGATTTTCAGAGAAAGCTTTTAGGTAACGATTCTTAACTCCTTAATGGTTATTTTTCATTAATCTATGGTTGATTCATAATTTAATTTCGGATTTGGATTGAAATTTTGAAAAAATAGGAAAAAGTTCTTCAACTAAGATTTTTGGGTTTTGATATCGGATTTGGATAATTTTGGTACGAGTGAACTCGTGGTTGATTGGGTATTCGTATTTTGTGACTTTTACCTGATTCCGAGACGTGGGCCCGGGTTAACTTTTTGGGCCGAATTTTCGATTCTTCGCTAAAGTCGTAGATTTATTATTTAAATTAGTTTCTCTTAATTTTATTCATGATATGTAATTGTGTTTGGCTAGATTTGGTCCATTCAGAGATGGATAATCGAGGAAAGGGCATTCTTACTGATTGATTGAGCTTGGTTCGATGTAAGTATCTTGCCTAACTTCATGTGGAGAAACTACCCCTTAGGATTTGAGTCTTCTATGCTAATTGTAGTCCGTGTGCGCGAGGTGACGAGTACGTGCTCGGACGTATTTGTGGAAAATTGGCCTTCTAGGGTTCTTAGGTCCTTGTATTCACTGGTTATGCAGTTGTTATGTTATGAATACGTCTCTTAATTACTAGTTTCACCTCTACCTGCTTTAATTAGAATTAATTGCTTTATGATCCGCCCGTGATGCTTAGTTGAGTCATTTATGCCTTAACTGAAATTGATGTCTCTTCTATTGCCATGTTATCTTTCCTCTAACTGCCTATCTTTATTTGAAGTTATAATTATCTTTTTTGTAATTGTTCATCCTTAATTGAGGATATGATTATCTTTCTGCTGCTTATCCCTAATTGAATTTGTTGTATCTCTTTCTTAATTGCCAACCTTAAAAGAAGTTAGATATCCTATATTTTAGTTGACCTGTCGTTATTTGGAATTATTCGCCTTGTGTTAGCTTCCCCGTTGTCGAATTGTACATTGTGGACCGTAGTTACATAATATTCCCTTTCTTGTTGAGTTGTTCTTATTATGACTAGCATTCTCTATTGTGTCCACTCCTTGTGAATTAATTCCTCTGTTCCTTTGAGTTATGGAATTTCTGAGTTGATTTATTTGTCGTACCCTCTTATTAGTGTTATTGTTGTTGTTGTACTTATTGTTCTTGCATATTTATTTTGGGACGACGAGGAAGAACCTCGGGAGATCCCCCTGTCTTGCATATTTACTTTGGGACTACAAGGCAGTACCTCAGGAGATCCCCTGTCGAGCATTTACTTTTGGGACTACGAGACGGTATCTCGGGAGTGCCCTTTGTTGACATCTCTTTATTATAGGGTTGCACAAGGTTTCTGCCGTGCTATTATTACTATTGATATTTGCACATGCAGCGTGACAAGGCGGGATATATATATGTGGATTACGCATATGGCGAGATAAGGTGGGAATATTATTATGCATGTGTAGCAATACAAGGCGGGCATTTATTTTACTATTGCACACGTGACGAGACAAGGTGAGCTGTGTCAGGGATTGATTTGTGATGACTTGTGATGACCTGGGGGAATTCTTGTTATTGATACTTGTGTAGTGGTACACTTACCTGTGTGAGCTTTATCTTGTGAAAAGTTGTGTGAAAACATTCTACGTGTTGTCCATTTCTTTTCCTGTACTTACTAGCTGGCATGAACTATGTTAGGACACTTGCACAAGCATACACGTATTTGAGCACTCTTACCGGTTAAGAAATGTTTTTGATATTGTTGAGTATAGATGAGTACCCGTGTTTACTTTCCTTCTATATGATAACGACTCTATTTGGCACGTGAGTCGTCAGTGCGGTTATGAAGAGTAATGAGGGCACAGGATGCCAAATGTTAGGGTTCAAGTATTGGAACCCGTGAGTTGTGATTTGTCAGAGGTTTGTTACCTCGTGGAGTTTGTTGACTAAAATCTGATGTGAAAGCGGTCGTTGTTGCTGAGTTATTAATTGTCTTTGTTGTATCTGTGATTTCGGATTTAGGTGGTGTTTACGTTCACCCTTCTGTGTCATTATTATGGTATTCCGCTGATACTTGTTGTTGTCCTTTCCTATTACAATTACTGTATTGTTAGTCATATCGCATAGTCTTTATGTAGATATTATACTCCGTTGTTTCTATACTTATACTTTGTTCAGGTTATTTAGTCTAGTAGGTGTCTTAACTGTTCCTCGTCACTACTCCACCGAGGTTAGTCTTGATACTTGCTGGGTACCGCCGTGGTGTACTTATACTACACTTCTGCATATTTTTGTGTAGATCCAGGTATTTCGAAATCAGTTGATCATTAGCTAGCTGTGTGGACTGTTGCTGTGGAGACTCAAGGTAAACCCGCTGCTGCGTTCGCACGCTTCGGAGTCACCTTCCGATTGTATACACACTGTTTACTTTATTTCAAACAGTTGTATTTAGTAAATTGTAGCAAAGCTCTGTAGGGCTTATGACTTGTACTATCGGTTTTGAGAATTGTAAATTTTATAGAGATTTCTACTTCAAAAAAAAAATTATTAGATGTTATTTAATTATTGTTGTTATTCAATAAATGTTAGGCTTACCTAGTCCTTAAGGCTAGGTGCCATCACGATACCCAACGGAGGGAAAATTGGGTCATGACATTCCAACATTTTCTTCTTAGATCTTCCAACTACTACAGGTAAACCCAGATAAAAACCTAAATTATTTCTTTGTAACTGACCTAGCTCTGCAATAATACCATATTTATCAATTTCAAGAGTATTTTTACTAAAAATTATCGCTGATTTATCGAAGTTCACCTTCTGTCCAGAATATTCTTCATAAACTTTTAAATTTTTAGAGATATTAGTAGCATTTTGAATATTAGCAGAACAAAAGATAAAAGAATCATCCTCGGAGAAAAGATGATTTACAATAGGTTTCCCTCTAACTAAACTTAGACCTTGAATATCCCCTTGACATTCCGCTTGATTTAATAGTCTAGAAAGACCTTGGGCACATATTAAGAACAAATATGGTGACAAAGGATCACCTTACCTTAACCCCTTAATATGTATCATTTCACCATCTATTCGCCCATTTATGTTAAACCTGTATGTAGGTAGAGTAATACATAGCATAATTCAAGTGATGAATGTCTTATAAAAATCCATTTTCATAAGTAATTGTTGGATATAAGTCCATTCAACTTGATCATAAGCTTTAGCCATATTCAATTTCAAAGTCAGGTATTTTTTATTACCTTTTCTTTTATTCTTTAAAAGATGTATAAACTCATGAGATAAAACAACATTGTCCAGAATTTGTCTTTTTCCAATAAAAGCAGAATGATTAGGAGAAATTATCTTAGGTAAATATTCTTTCAATCTAGCAACAATAATCTTAGAAATAATTTTATAGACAGTTGAACACAAGCTTATAGGTCTAAATTGACTAAATACCACTTGGATTTTTCACTGTAGAGATTAAAGTTATTAGAGTTTGATTCCATGAAGGGAGAAGACAACCTCACTGGAAAAAAATTTTAATAGCTGCACATACGTCAACAGAAAGAATATTTTAATATTTTTGAAAGAAAAAAGGAGTCATACCATCCACCCCTGGTGCTTTTAGAGGATGCATATCAAATACAACTCTTCGAATCTCATTATAAGTAACATCTTTAATCAGTCTATCATTTATAGAATTGTCAATCAACGAAGGAATTAAATTCAAGATGGAGTCAAAGTTTGTTAGTCTAGAAGTAGTAAATAATAGCTTATAATATCTTTCTACTTCCTTTACAATATCAACTTGATTAGAGACCCAATGTACATCCTCTAATTAAAACCCTTTAATACTATTACATTTTCGTCTCTGAATGGTTTTCTTATAACAACAACAACAACAACAACCCAGTATAATCCCACTAGTGGGGTCTGGGGAGGGTAGTGTGTACGCAGACCTTACCCCTACCCTGGGGTAGAGAGGCTGTTTCCAAATGACCCTCGGCATCCTTCCCTCCAAGAACTCCCCACCTTGCTCTTGGGGTGACTCGAACTCACAACTTCTTGGTTGGAAGTAGAGGGTGCTTACCATCAGAGCAACCCACCTTGTCTTATAGAAAGAAATATATTTTTATCTCCTTCGTGAAGCCATAAAGCTCTAGACTTTTGTTTCCAGTATTCTTCTTCTTCTCTGTAGGCTTTTCCTAATTCCTTACGTAGTTGTTTCAGCTTATTAAGATCAAAATTAACAGTATCATTTTTTAATTAAGTTATCCTACCTTTAATACCTTGAATTCGCTTCTTCGAATTTTCCTTTCCCCCTTTTAGCCAAGCTAACAATGATACTCGACACTTCTTAATTTTAAAACTAACTTTTGATTGTTAAAACCCCCCTAAATATTTATTCCAAGACTTCTTTATAAAATTGTTCCCTACTTCCTTCTCGTTTTATCTCTTGTCAAAGTAAAATCTTTTTTTTCTTTTAATAGTGCTAGGCTTCATGTTCATTAATAAATCATTATGATCAGAAGCCTCCGTTTCCAAGTGAGTAACATATGCTAGATTAAATTCTAGTCTCCATCCTTGGGAGGCTATAACTCTATCAAGTCGTTCTTGAATAATACCATCATTTTCTCTAAAGCACCATGAGGTCCATGGATTTCCACAAACCTAAATCTACAGCTCCAACTTTCCATAGAAAATCTTTAAAATCTCTAAAAGTTGTTTCTCTAATCCCACCTCCCAACTTTTCAGAATTATCAATAATATCATTAAAATATCCAGCCATTATCCACAATGAACCCCCAATTATTAGATTTACTGATAAGTTCTTGCATTTGACTTTTACGAATAGCTTTATCAGTACTTAAATATACAAATACACACTAATATATTTATAATCCGATAAAGTATCATTTACATAAGTTTCAATATAATATGAAGATGAGTTAGATTGACATACTTGAACATTGTTGTTCCAAAACAAGTGTATATGGTCGAAACTGATTTCGACTTTCGTACGTCTGATTGAGATGGAAACATAACGGATCGAAGAAAGTCTTCATAATATCAAGATGGGATTCGAAGAAGGCACAAACGAGCTTCAAGTTTCAGGGACAAGTCAAATACCGAGCTCGGGTTCGAATCGAACTATGATGGGATATAATGGAATCGAGCTTAAAGGCCAGAGGCCAACCAATACCGAGCCCAAGTCACTATCGGATCCCGAGTCGGCATTAAGCTCAAGCCCGCATCGAGCTCTAATACTGAAAATCGACCAATACTGAGTCCGATCAAGATTGAGCTCATAGACAAGAGCCGTTACATCCACACTAAGGGAGAGAATCTCGGCGGGAATTAGGAAAAAACTGATTTATCATGGGTTCCCCACTATGTATTTTTAATTATATCTAAACTAGGATCACCCCACTATAAAAGATGGCTATATTTCTGTAAAGGGGCAAGTTTTACCATACATTGTAACTCAGATATCATACACTCCCATATTGAAGAATTATCCTTTTTAGCTTCATAAGGTTGATTCATCTTGCATAATCCATAAATCATCCTCTTTTCAACTTTGCTTATTTTTCATCCTTACAGTCAATATTCGATATTCTTATTTACTCTACGATTTGTGTCAAGCTACACCACATACCCTTAGAACTACGTACAAATTCAATTCTATCCGTTTTTCGGGTAAACAGTTTGGCGCCCACCGTGGGGCTAAGGATAATAGTGATTATCTGATACGAATCTGCAAAAACAAACCATTTTACGCTTGTTTTCGGAAATATCTTTGATTTCAGATTAACACCAACGGGTTCTCAATTAAATGGTCTTACCTATCGACAACAAAGATGGCCTTCAGGGTGAGAACAATAACTTGACGCCCAGGATCGGAATGCCACTTGTCGACGCCGTTGGAGATCGAGTCGAAGTACCATTAGATGTTAATTCGCATGTGGCCAATGAGGCAAACCTACGTTCTGAACCTGAAAATAACATTCATGGTGGTACTCGATATGCAGCTCGACATACCCATAATATTGAGGAAAATGGAATCAGCTTCCGTATGATTTTTGAAATGTTGCAAGTTCAACAGGTAGCGATAGCTCAATTGCAGAGTCAAACCCAGGTACCAAGTAGACCGGAGCCTAGTCCACCCAGAGAAATCACCCACAGAGCGGAGCCAGCTATAGTAAGGTCAAATGAGTAAGAATTAGGGGCTAATCCAAAAATTACTAAGATACTCGAAGAACTCACAAAACAGATCAAAGCAAACGATAAAAAATGGAAACATGTAACTCAAGGGTCGATCAGATCTCGGGGGCACCACTAGTGTTGAAAGGGTTGGATTCCAAAATATTCGTGCAAAAGCCTTTTCCCCCAAGTGCAGCTCCAAAACCGATCCCCAAACAATTTTGCATGCCTGAGATTCCTAAATATAATGGGACGACCGACCCTAACGAACACGTCACCTCTTACACGTGTGCCACAAAGGGTAACAATTTAGAAGATGACGAAATCGAATCTGTGCTATTGAAAATATTTGGAGAAACCCTTTCGAAGGGAACAATGATTTGATATCATAACTTGCTACCAAATTCCATCGACTCATTCGCTATGATAGCATATTCTTTCGTAAAGTCACACACAAGGGCCATAAAGGTCGCAAAGAGGAAATCAGACATTTTGAAAGTAAGACAAAGAGATAATGAAATGCTGAGGGAGTTCGTGTCCCGATTTCAAATAGAACACATGGAATTGCCACTGGTCACAGATGGTTGAGCCATTCAAGCTTTCACCCATGGGTTGAACGAGCGGAGTTCGATAGCATCACGTCAGTTGAAACAAAGTTTGATCGAGTATCCGGCCGTGACCTGGGCATATGTGCACAATCGATATCAGTCGAAGATCAGGGTCGAGGATAATCAACTAAGAGCCCCCTCCGGTTCAGTACATCCAAACAGGTCGGTAGTTAAGAACCATAGAGACATCGACAGGGAACGAAGGTCGAACAGAGACCGATATCAACCATATACCGCAGATCGAAGGAACAATGGTTTAAGATGCAATTCCGCCCAGAAAATTGAAGAAGTAATCAAGGACAGAGTTGTCGGGGACTTATGAGCAAAAATAGTTTCTACAAGTATGCCGATCCCACATAGGCACCTCAGTTATCGGAATATAACTTTAGCATCGACGCATCAGACATTGTATCGGCAATCAGAAGGATCAACGATACTAGGTGGCCCAGACCCAAACGGACCGATCTTTCCCAAAGAAACCCAAATTTGATGTACAAGTATCATGGCACACATGGTCAAAAGACTGAGGATTGCAGACAATTAAGGGAGGGAGTAGCCCATCTATTCAACGAGGGCCACCTTCGAGAGTTCCTCAGCGATCCCGCCAAGAATCATTTTAGAGAAAGAGACGCCAGTAGGAAAAGTAAATAGGAGGAACCCCAACATGTCATTCCCATGATCTTCGGTGGGGTCGACGTTCCACATTAACCCATGCTCAAACACACTAAGGTATCAACCACTAGGGAAAAATGAACCCGAGACTATATGCCCGAAGGAACTTTGTCATTCAACAACGAAGAAGCAGAAGGCATTTCTCAGCCCCACCACGACGCTCTGGTAATTTCTATCTTATTAAGTAAAATTCAAGTTAAGCATGTTTTAGCGGATCTAGGTAGTTAGGCGAATATCATATGATCGAGGGTCGTGGAACAACTCGTCCTACAGAATCAAATTGCACCCGCAACTCGTGTTTTAAACGAGTTCAATATGGTAAGTGAAACAACTAAAGGGGAAATTATTCTACCGATGAACGTGGTTGGAACAATTCAAGACACCAAATTCCATGTAATTGAGGGTGACATGAGATACAATGCCTTGCTCGAAAGACCGTGGATCCACAATATGAGGGCAGTCCCTTCGACCCTCTACCAAGTGATGAAATTCCCGACGTCGGACGGTGTAAAAATGGTATACAGGGAAAAACACGCTGCAAATAAAATATTTGCGGTCGACGAGGTGACACCGATATTGACACTATCAACCTCGGAGAAGTCGAGCATCAAAGGAAAAGAGGAAGCCAAATAGCAATCACAGCCATCGACCTCGACCGAATCGGGAAAGCAAGAGATAGAAGAAGAAGAGGAGGAATTTCTGACCCCTCGAACTTTTATTGCTCCTGAAGATTCTAACACCACCAAATCAATGGTCGAAGAGCTGGAACAGATTATATTGATCGAATACCGTCCCGAGCAAAAGGTATACCTGGGAACGGGATTAACCCCCGAACTCAGGAAGAGGCTTATTCAATTCCTTATTGATAACATAGATTGTTTTTCTTGGTCTCATTTAGACATGACAGGGATCCCACCGGAGATAACAACACATCGGCTGAGCTTGGACCCCAGGTTCAAGCCGGTAAAGCAAAAGAGGAGACCCCAGTCCAAGAAAAATCACACATTCATAAAGGATGAAGTAACTAAACTTCTCAAAATACGGTCCATTCGGAAGGTGAAATACCCCGAATGGTTAGCCAATGTGGTTGTAGTCCCTAAAAAGGGAACAAACTTAGAATGTGTGTAGATTATAAGGATCTAAACAAGGCATGCCCCAGAGATTCTTTTCCGCTGCCTAATATCGTTCACATGATCGATGCCACGGCCGGCCATGAGATCCTTACTTTTCTCGATGCCTATTCCGGGTATAATCAAATCCAAATAAACCCGGAGGACCGAGAAAAAACTTCATTTGTTACCAAGTATGGAACATATTGTTATAATGTAATGCCCTTCGGACTAAACAATGCAGGAGCTACTTACCAATGCCTAGTAAATAAAATGTTTGAAGAGCAAATAGGTAAATCGATGGAAGTTTATATTGATGCCATGCTAGTTAAGTCCCTGTGCGCAGAGGACCATTTAGCTCATTTGCAGGAAACATTCGAAATCTTAAGGAAATACAACATGAAACTCAACCCCGAGAAATGTGCTTTCGGGGTCGGTTCGGGCAAGTTCCTTGGCTTCATGGTATCAAATAGGGGGATCGAGATCAACCCTGACAAAATCAAGGCCATCGAAGACATCATCATCATAGACATTATAAAAGATATGTAGTGGCTAACATGAAGGATAGCTGCCTTAGGCCGATTCATTTCGAAGTCGTCAGATCGAAGCCACCAATTTTTCTCTCTACTCAAAAAGAACAACGATTTCGCCTGGACCCCGGAAAGCCAACATGCATTAGAGGAATTGAAGCAATACCTGCCGAGCCCACCACTGCTTCACACTTCGAAGGTAGATGAGAAACTTTACTTATACTTGGCGTTATCGGAAATAGCGGTAAGTGGTGTCCTAGTTCGAGAAGAGCAAGGTACACAGTTTCCCATTTATTATGTAAGTTGAACCTTAGGGGAAGCAAAATCTAGATTTTTACACTTAGAGAAATTGGCACTAGCACTAATAAGCTCCTCTAGAAAGTTAATACCATACTTTCAATGTCACCCCATATGCGTATTAACCACTTACCCACTTCGTAATATTTTACACAAGCCCGAACTATCAGGTCGATTGGCCAAATGGGCCGTCCAACTCAGTGGGTACGATATTGAATATTAACCTCGAACGACCATCAAGTCTCAAAATTTAGCAGACTTCGTGGTCGATTTCACGCCAACCCTCGTACCCGAAGTTGAAAAAGAACTCTTATTAAAATCAAGTACATCATTGGGGGTATGGACCCTTTACACGGATGGGGATTCAAACGTGAGGGGTCCAGGCTAAGCATCGTTTTACAGCCACCCACGGGTAACACTATTAGGCAATCTATCAAAACAGCTAGGTTGACTAACAACGAGACCGAGTATGAGGCCATAATTGCTGGTCTTGTGCTAGCTAGAAGCTTGGGAGCAGAAGTCATCGAAGCCAAGTGTGACTCTTTGCTGGTGGTAAATCAAGTAAACAAAACCTTCAAAGTTCGAGAGGATAGATTGTAAAGGTATTTGGAAAAACTACAGGTAACTTTGCACCATTTCAAAGAATGAACTTTACAGCATGTACCTCGAGAACAAAACAGTGAGGCTGATGCACTTGCAAATTTGGGGTCATCAGTCGAGGAAGATGAGATCAGCTCGGGGACTGTCGTTCAACTCTCGAGATCCATGATCGAGGAAGGTCATGCCGAGATAAACTCTACAAACTTAACCTGGGATTGGAGGAATAAGTATATTGAATACTTGAAGAACGGAAAGCTCTCATCGGACCCTAAATATTCGAGGGCCCTACGAACCAAAGATGCTTGGTTCACATTGACTGCAGATAGAACATTATACAGAAGGACATTCGATGGACCATTGGCAGTATGCTTAGGACCAGGAGACACCAACTATATCCTACGTGAGATTCACGAGGGTACTTGTGGAAATCATTCCGGTACCGATTCATTAGTCCGAAAAATAATCAGAGCGGGATATTATTGGATTGATATAGACAAAGATGCAAAGGAGTTTATTCGAAAATGTGACAAATGCTAAAGGTTTGAACTGATGATCCATCATCTCGGAGAGCAACTTCACTCAGTCTTATCCCCATAGCCATTCATGAAATGGGGAATGGATATCGTCGTCCCTCTGCCATCGGCCCCAGGTAAAGCTAAATTCATTTTATTTATGACTGACTATTTCCCTAAATGGGTTAAAGCACAGGCGTTCGAGAAACTAAGAGAGAAAGAGGTTATAGACTTCATCTGGGATCATATCGTATATCGATTCGGGATACCCGCCGAACTAGTGTGTGACAATAGAAAACAATTTATCGGCAGCAAAGTGATGAAATTCCTCGAAAACTACAAAATAAAAAGGATATTATCAACATCGTATCACCCTAGTGGGAACGGACATGCCAAATCGACGAACAAGACTATCATTTAAAACCTAAAGAAAAGGTTGAACGACGCTATGGGAAAATGGAGAGAAATCTTACCCGAAGTTCTTTAGGCATATAGAACAACATCAAAATCCAGTACGGGGGCAACCCCGTTCTCCTTAGTATATGGCTCCGAAGCCTTGATTCTAGTTGAAGTCGGGGAACCCGGTGCTAGGTTTCGATATACAACAAAAGAGTCAAATCATGAGGCTATGAATACTAGCCTCGAATTATTGGATGAAAAACAAGAACCGACTCTCGTCCATTTGGCTGCCCAAAAGCAGCGGATCAAAAGATACTATAATCGAAGAACCAATCTTCGCTATTTTAAAATCGGTGTCTTAGTGCTAAGGAAAGTCACCCTTAGCACCTGAAATCCAAATGAATGAAAACTGGGTCCGAACTGGGAAGGACCATATCTAATACTCGAAAACATCGGTAAAGGATCCTACAAACTCGGTATTATAAACGGCAAACATCTACCAAGCAATTGGAATGTGTCACACCTAAAACGATATTACTACTAAGGTAAGACCCTCCCATGTTCAGTTATATTTCAAAACTAACCCCTGCAGGAGTTCGATCGTCAACACGGATGAATTATTCAACACAAAGCCTTAGTCCTGAAAGTACGCGTTGCACTCTTTTTCCCTTAGACCGGTTTTATCCCAAATGAGTTTTTCGGCAAGGTCTTTAATGAGGCAACCATTAATCGTGCTAACTTAGAAAAATTCAACAGTATTCGAGGTCTCTTTACAATCAACCTCGAATACTGAGGGGCATTATCCTTGAATATATCAAGTAAGCTCGATGCAAGGAAGTTACGTCATAACAACAGGGTTTCGATAGGAAAACATGTAAGAGCCAAATGGTCAAAACGAACCATGCTCGTGTAGTCTGCTCGATCCCTGGTACAAAGCATAAACACATGTATACTGATATAAAGAGGAATTTCTTCTTTGCCGATACTTCACATCTCAAAATCCATCCTCTGTTCCTCTATTTTATTAAGCCTACGGGCTATATTACTTCTAGTTCGAGCAATCGCTCACTCGACTACTAAGCCTATGTGCTACTCTTATTTTGAGTTCAAACAAATACTTACTCGACCATTAAGCCTATGGGCTACATTACTTCGAGTTCAAGCAAGGACTCACTCGACTACTAAGCCTATGGGCTACTCTTATTTCGAGTTCGAGCAAATATTTACTCGACCATTAAGCCTACAGGCTACATTACTTCGATTTCGAGCAAGCACTCACTCGACTACTAAGCCTACGGGATACTCTTATTTCGAGTTCGAGCAAATATTTACTCGACCATTAAGCCTACAGGCTACATTACTTCGATTTCGAGCAAGCACTCACTCGACTACTAAGCCTACGGGATACTCTTATTTCGAGTTCGAGCAAATATTTACTCGACCATTAAGCCTACAGGCTACATTACTTCGATTTCGAGCAAGCACTCACTCGACTACTAAGCCTACGGGATACTCTTATTTCGAGTTTGAGCAAATACTCACTTGACCATTAAGCCTACGGGCTACATTACTTCGAGTTCGAGCAAGAATTCACTCGACTATTAAACCTACGGGCTATATTACTTTGAGTTCAAGCAAGCACTCACTCGACTATTAAGCCTACGATCTACTCTTATTTCGAGTAAGAGCAAATACTCACTCGACCATTAAGCCTACGGGCAATATTACTTCGAGTTCGAATCACTCACTCGACTAATAAAGCCAATGGTCTACATCACTTCGAGTTTGAGCAAGCACTCACTCGGTTATAAAGGCTATAAGATCCAAATACGGTCAACTTGCCTAAAGCCTTATGAAAATCTTCATAAGGCATGAATGAAACAAAATGTTCACAAGGCAGAGAATAAAATAGAGGAAAGTCGGGAAAAGAAAAGATCTTTATATATATATATAAGAATGTTTACAATGTTCGAACAAGACCCTACATAAAAAACCAAAATGAAAACTAAGGGCTAAGTTTCTTGGTTATCTACATGGGCAGTCTCTTCTCCATCGGACTCCTCCCTGCTCTCGGACCCACTCTTGCTCCCATCATCGCCATCATCATCATCATCACCATCATCATCATCGGAAGCTAAGGCTTCAACATCAACTTCGAGATCTTTAGCCCTTTTTATCTCCTCGGTGACATCGAAACTTCGAGCATAGATCTCCTCGAGGGTCTCCCTCCGAGATCGACACTTAGAAAATTCAGCAACCCAATGTGCTCGAGTGTTGGCAGTCTCGGCTGCCTCTCTTGCTTGTACCTGAGCAGCTTCAGCATTAGCCCGATAGATAGCCACGAATGCATCTGCATCGGCTTTTGCTTTTTCGGCCTTGGCAAGTTCAGAGGCCAACCGAGCCTCGATCTCCTTTATTTTTTGCGCTTGAACCGAGATTTTCTCCTTCAGACCTTGAAGTTGACCTTCGGCCGATGATAATTGGGATCGAGCAGCCTCTTTCTCTGCAGCAAAGCAGTCCATACCTTCTTTCCACTTCAAGGACTCTGCCTTTATAACATCGACCTCCTCACGGAGCTTCCCGATCATCATAAGCTTTTGCTGCAGCTGTGAGACCGAAATATTAGCCATTGTTCCAGTATCGAGCCCATAGGCTTTTAATAATATCATTACCTGCTCGATCAGATCGGTCTGATCTTGGTGAGCCTTGGCCAACTCAGCTCGGAGCTCCTTGTTTTCCTCTCCCCTTTGCCCTAAGAGGAGTTTAAGGGCGTTCCTCTCCTCCGTAACTCGTTAAAGGTCATTCTCATATCGACGCAATTCGGCTTGATACCGAGAACATGCTTCTTGATGAGCCGCTGCAGCCTATGAAGAAAGAAGAAAAGAAGTTAGAAAAGAATAGCAAACATGAATGTGGTATCAATGAAGGTAGTTAGAGCTTACCCGGTTTAGAGCTTGTTGGACTTCACAGAAAAGGCCCGACACATCACTAGGGCCAGCAACATCCTTGACGCTAGTAAACAAATCATAGAAGGGGTCCTCCCCTTCATGAGATCAGTTTATTTCGAGGGCCCCCCAAAGCTTGGGCTTCCCGAATCGCCCCTTCGGAAAAGGCAGGAAGAATGGGTGAGTCTCTGATTACTATTGCCCCAAGTGACTCACTTAGGGCGCTCTCCTCAGTTCGGAGAGCTTCAGGACCGACCCCTTCTGATATACCCACCATTTTTTGACTTCGGTGGGAAGCATCCTCGATCTCTAATGATTTGGGGACTCTTCCCAAACTGTCCTCAAGTATCTTCTCCGTCCGAGGCGGACCTTTATAAATCACCATCAATGCAGTTGCCTTTGGGGTATCGATGGTTTTCTTCATTTGGGCCACCAGCACGGACCCGTCGTTCTCTTCTTCTTCCTCATCTTCATCCCTTAGACGCAGAACTGATTCCATAGTTAAAGGGATGGTATTCTTCCTCGGCTTATGAGCCATTCTCATCTTCGGTTTTGGATCTTCAGAAGTAGAGGACCTTTTTCTCTTATTTTCCTTCACTGGTTTTGGAACAGAGATCGAGGCTCTTCCTCGCCGGGCGGGGGCCTCAAAACCGCATCTTTGCCCACACGTACATACGGGAAAGTTGATTTAAGTATATGGAAAGCATCTCATTCGAATTTCCAAAGATACGAGAAAGAGGCTTACCAAATTTTTGGCCTCCCATTGGCCCTTTGACAAATCACGCCATAAGCGCTCAACATATGTGGAGGTCGAAGCTAGATCCCGTACCCAGTTCTTGAGGTCGGGAACTGCACCAGGCATCAAGGGAACCACTGTATCACACAAATGGGATATCAGTGAGAAAAGAAATAAAGGGGAAAAATAGTAGGAGATAATATCAGAATTACACTTACACTTTATGTTCCACTCCCCGGGAAATGGCATATTTTCAGTTGGAATCAGGTCCGAAGTCTTCACTCGAACGAACCTGTCTATCCACCCTCGATCCCTGTCCTTGTCTATGCTTGAGAAAAGAAACTTGGTAGCCCGGTGCTGAAGTTTTATTAATCCACCTCGAAAGAGGCGAGGGCAGTACAATCGAATAAGATGGTCGAGGGTGAAAGGCATCCCCTCGATTTTATTCCCGAAGTAACGGATCAAAGTAACGATCCACCAAAAAGAAGGATGGATTTGGCCTAGGGTTATTTGATATTAAAGGTAGAAATCAATAATAACAGGGTCGAGGAGACCTAACGTGAAAGGGTAAGTATACACACTTAAAAACCCTTTCACGTAAGTGCTGATATCTTCTTCAGAAGACGGGATTGCTATTTCTTTGTTCTCCCAATTGCAATCTTTAATTAGTTGTTCGAGGTGCCCCTCGGTTATCGAACACATATACCTCGATACTGGCTCACATCGGTCGGGAACCGACGAGCCTTTGTCGACTTTAAAATCAGAGGTAAGAACACACGCCCCAGGAACGCACTCCTTAGGCCGTGGCTCCACTGGTGTTTTGTCCGCGGCAGGCTGTGAAGAAGAAGTTTTTTCTTTCTGAGGAATGATTTTTGATGTTTTCGCCATTTTTAGATTTAAAGGTCGAAAATAGAAGGAGGTAACAAAGATTTGGTGTTTTTGAAGAGAGATTTTGTAGTGAAAAATCACAGATTTATAGATAAACTCAGAAGATGCAAGAAATAATTTTATAAAATTTTGAGATTGGAGACGCAAAAGTGGTAAATGGTAAATAAAGGGGTTATTTATAGAGTAAACAACGTCGGTTCAATATCAATAGTGGCTGACCATCGTCTCACATGCATTAAATGCCTTGAAAAACTAAACCGACGGGACAGCTATCACGTGTATCATGATCGAGCCCGATGTAAATGTCAGCTTATATCTAATCGAGCTATTGTAAAATCATATCGTTTCTCGTCACATCCTTCCCGAGAAATGAGGGAAAATCATATCGTTTCTCGTCACATCCTTCCCGAGAAACGAGGGGACTATCTGTATACAGTTGAAACTAATTTTGGCCTTCGTACGTCTGATTAAGATGGGAACATAACAGAACGAAGAAAGTCTTCATAATATCGAGATGGGATCCGAAGAATGGGATTCAAAGAAGGAACAAACGAGCTTCAAGTTTTAGGGACGGGTCAAATACCGAGATCGAAGTCATTATTGAGCTCGAATCCGAATTGAACTATGATGAGATATAATGGAATCGAGCTTAAAGGCCAGAGGCCAACCAATTCCGAGCCCAAGTCACTACCGGATCCCGAGTCGGCATTAAGCTCAAGCCCGCATCGAGCTCTAAAACTGAAAACCGACCAATACTGAGTTCGATCAAGATCGAGCTCATAGACAAGAGCCGTTACATCCGCACTAAGGGAGAGAATCTCGGCGGGAATTATGTAAAAACTAATTTATCATGGGTTCTCCACTATGTATATTTAATTATATCTAAAGTAGGATCACCCCACTAAAAAAGATGGCTATATTTCTGTAAAGGGGCAAGTTTTACCATACATTGTAACTCAGATATCATACACTCCCATATTGAAGAATTATTCTTTTTAGCTTCATAAGATTGATTCATCTTGCATAATCCATAAATCATCCTCTTTTCAACTTTGCTTAATTTTCATCCTTATAGCCAATATTCGATATTCTTATTTACTCTACGATTTGTGTCAAGCTATACCACATACCCTTAGAACTACGTACAATTCAATTCTATCCATTGTTTGGGTAAACAGTTTGGCGCCCACCGTGGGGCTAAGGATAATAGTGATTATTTGATACGAATCTGCAAAAACACACCATTTTACGCTTATTTTCGAAAATATCTTTGATTTCAGGTTAGCACCAACGAGTTCTCAATTAAATGGTCTTACCTATCGATAACGAAGCTGGCCTTCAAGGTGAGAACAACAACTTAGTGCCCAGGGTCAGAATGCCACTTGTCGACGCCGTTGGAGCTTGAGTCGAAGTACCATTAGATGTTAATTTGCATGTGGCCATTGAGCCAAACCTACGTTCTGAACCTTAAAATGGCATTCATGGTGGTACTCCTAATGTAAACATAAATGCCTATGACTCTACTTCCCTGTACAGTGCTAAGACTAATTTCAATCCAAAGTTTAGGAATAATTACAATGTCCAGTGTGAGTTCTGTAAAATGAAAGGCCACAGTAAAGGAAACTGCTACACAATCATAGGGTATCCATAAGACTATAAGTTTAAAAAGAAAGGGGGAGCTGGAGCATACAATGCTATGATTGAACCTAGTCATGTTGTGCCTTTCCACACAAATCATGTCTCTCAGAACATGTCAATGACATCTATGCCAATGCAACCTATGCCTATGTATCAAGGCCATAAATATGTGAGCCAAGTTACTGAAGAATTACAGGGTCAAGGGATCTCAGGCACTCAGAATCTGGAAGGTACTTCACAACCTCAGGGATCAACAAATATTGCTCCACAAGGTGGTGGTTTTCCCTTCACCAAGGAACAATATGATCAGATAATGCAGATTTTGAACAATACCCCAAGTTACTCAAATGCAACAGGTATTGATACCTCTCTTTTAGCATACACTAACTCACAAGAACAAGAATAGATCATTGATACAGGTGCAACAAATCATATGGTGTCAGATATTAACTTACTGACCAAAACCTCCCTAATCACACCTTCTAAGTCTAGAAGAGTTCTACTACCTAATGGAGATGTCACTCAAGTTAGTCATATTTCAGATAGAAGCACTATTAAAGAAGTGCTTTATGTCCCTCAATTCAAATTCAACTTATTGTTAGTCTCCAAGGTGACAAGAGATCTAAGATGCTTTACTTCCTTTTATCCTAATTTCTGTATATTGCAGGATCTCTTCAGTGGCAAGGTGATGGAGATTGTTAGGGAAAGAGATGGCCTATACATTCTGCAGAAACGTAGGGCCAAGAAGCTTACTGCAGTTGCCCCAGTTGCAGCTGGAATAAAGTCAAGAACTACTGATATTACTTTGTGGCATAAAAGACTAAGTCATATCTCTAGTGTGGTACTCAGAAGACTGTTTCCTACTAAACTAGCTAGTTTTACTGATACTATCAATAAATGCATTGTATGTCCATGTGCTAAACAAACTAGGTTACCATTTACTACTAGTTGTATTAAGAGCACTGATGCATTTGATCTAATTCATGTGGATGTTTGGGGTCCTTACAATTATGCAACCTTTGATGGAAATAAGTATTTCTTGACTGTTATTGATGATTTTACCAGAATGACTTGGTTGTTTCTTTTGAAGTTAAAATCTGATTTATGTGTTGTACTTGCTCATTTTATTGTGTTTGTTCAAACTCAATTTAACAAAACCTTGAAGGCAGTCAGATATGATAATGGATCTGAATTTGTTAACTCTGTATGCAACACCTTGTTCCAAAAATATGGCATTATCCATCAGAAGACATGTGCTTACACCCCTTGGCAGAATAGAGTTGCTGAGAGGAAACGCAGGCATATCCTGGAGGTGACTAAAGCCTTAAGGTTTCAGGCCAATATTCCTATTAAGTACTAGGGTCATTGTGTTCTTGTAGCAGTTACTCAAAAGCCTATCTCCTTTTGATTTGTTGTATGGTAGAGCACCCACTTTGGACCATCTGAGAGTTCTTGGATGTCTGTGTTATGCTAAACAGATTCAGGAGATAGACAAACTTCTTCCTAGAGCTAAACCTACTATCCTTATGGGGTTTTCTGATACTCAAAATGGTTATATTTTGTTAGATTTAGATACTCATTGCTTTCTCATTAACATAGATGTTTCCTTCAGGGAAGATGTTTTCCCTTTCAAGGACTCTTCAGCATCTATACCACCTGTGTTCTTGCCCCCCAAATCTTCTATTGTTGATATTGAGCTCACCTCACCTTCCTCTTCTATTGATTCTGACCATGCTGCTAGCAGATCAGAACATGTCTTATCTATACAACACCACTCACCATCAGAAGTGGTTCCAACAACCTTGCCTTCTCAGGATCATAGCTTCCCTGGTCTGAGGAGATCATCAAGGACCAGACAAGCTCCTATTTGGATGAAAGACTTTTTGTCTTTGCCAGGACACAAGTATGTGACTTACTCTATTTCCAACTATGTATTATATGATGGACTCTCTCCTACATATCAGCCCTATCTAGCTGCCTTTTCTACTATAGTAGAACCTACCAACTTTGAGAAAGTTGTTAAAGATCCTAGGTAGGTGGATGCTATGCAGGCTGAGATTAATTCCTTAGAATATAACCACACTTGGGATGTGGTCTCCTTGCCTGATGGCAAAGTTCCTATTGGGTGCAAATGGATATACAAAGTAAAGTACAAGGCCTCAGGTGAGGTAGAAAGGTTCAAAGCCAGGCTTCTAGCCAAGGGGTATAGCCAGCAAGAGGGCATTGATTATCAGGAAACATTCAATCCAGTGGTTAAAATGGTTACAGTCAGATCTTTTCTTGCAGTTGCTGCTTCTGAGCATTGGCACATTCATCAGATGGATGTGTACAATGCCTTTCTATAGGGTGACTTGCATGATGAGATATATATGACTCTGCCTCAAGGCTTTTAGAGTCAGGGGGAGAGTAGACCAACATGTAGACACTTGAAATCCTTGTATGGCCTCAAACAGGTACTAAGACAGTGGAATGCTAAGTTGTCTGAAGCACTGGTGCACTTAGGCTTCATGCAGAGTCAACATGATCACTCCTTATTTGTAAAAGGGACAGGCAACCACACTGTCATCATCTTAGTCTATGTGGATGATATGCTTATAACTGGACCTGATGTGACACTAATAAATGAAATCAAAACTAAGCTACAACTGACTTTTAAGATGAAGGACTTCTGAGAGTTGAAATACTTCCTTGGCATTGAATTTGCCATGTCACAACAAGGTATTTTGATGCATCAAAGGAAATACACACTAGAACTCATCTCTGAGCTTGGACTGGGAGCTGCAAAGCCTGCAGTTACACCTATTGAAGCTAATGTCAATCTCACTACTAAGGAAGATGATGAACACATTGGTGTTCTTGAAGGCACAACAGATGAAACCTTGACAGACCCCAACAAGTACCAGAGGCTACTAGGAAAGCTACTCTACTTGACAGTCACACGACCAGACATATCATACAGTGTTCAGACATTGAGTTAATTTATGCAGAAGCCAAAGAGGTCTCATATGGAAGCTGCACAAAGAGTGGTCAGGTATGTGAAAGGGCGGCCTGGACAAGGCATACTGCTGTCTAGCGGAAAGGAGAACACTATTACAGCATACTGTGATGCTGACTGGGCAGCATGTCCTCTCACAAGGAAATCAGTAACTGGATTCTTTATCAAGTATGGTGAGTCATTAGTGTCCTGGAAGTCAAAGAAGCAAAGAACTATTTCAATGAGCTCAGCAGAATTAGAGTATAGGAGCATTGCATCAAAAGTAGCAGAGTTAGTTCGGATACTTGGCTTATTCAAGGATATTGGAGTAGCTGTTGAACTTCCTGTGAACATACTCACAGACAGCAAAGCAACAATTTAAATAGCTGCCAATCCAGTATTCCATGAACGCACTAAACACATCGAAATCGACTATCATTTTATAAGAGAAAAGATACAGAATGTGCTGTGAGGACTTAATATATAGCAACTCAGGAACAGCTAGCAGATATCCTAACCAAGGGCTTAACTAGAGTTCAATATGACTATTTGCTGTCCAAGCTAGGGGTACTTGATATCTTCATACCACCTAGCTTGAGGGGGGGTGTTGAGGAAAAAGGTGTAACCTGATAATGAGAGGTGGTTTAGTTTATATATGTATGATAAGTCAGTTAGGGAGTTAATGAGATAGTTAGTTAGTTTGTTATAGTAGTGGGAAGTCACACAAGTATATATATATGTGTGTACATGTAAGAGATACAGAGTGTGTAGAATAGCATTTTTTCCACTGATACATTCATGTTTCTCTCAGATATTTCTTCTTCTTCTTCCTCTCTTTATCTTCTCCCTCTAGCTAGCATTTCTGCAGGTGATCAATCACCAAACTTCAACAGTTTG
>AWOL01S0013365.1:169944-186139 GCA_000715115.1 Nicotiana otophora | reverse complement strand
GGGGGTTCAAAGAAAGTAGATAGTATTTAGAAAGTGAAGGAGTTTATTTATTTTTAAGCGATTTCATGCGTTTGAAAAATGTGAGAAACACTTACTTTTCCATGTCAGCCTTTTGTGTCTATATGGCACATTTGAGATATAGTTAGAGTGCTCAAATGGAATGGACTTAAGATTGAATGTCTAATTAAAAAGTGTGGACAATTTTAAGGATCTAGCGATGTATTTTGCTATAATTTAAAAAGTACGGTTGAGCTACAATTAGTGTTTGACCAAGCTTTTAAAAAATGCTTCTAAGTATATTTTTTTCTCTAAAGTATTTTTTTTAAGTATTTTTGGAGAGAAGCTTCTTTTTTTTTATAATCAAAAATTGCTTCTACTTCTACTCAAAAATACTTTTTTCATTCCAAAGGTTTTGCCAAATACCTTAACTTTGAAAAAATATATTGGCCAAACGAAAAACACTTTTGGCCAAAAAGAAGCTTGGCCAAACTGTCTATTACTCTAATTCTTTAAAAACATATTTATTCTTTTATTTGAATTTTAGTTTTACATAATTTGTTAAATAACTTTAAAATACCTTTTCCATAAACCATGACTACAAATACAAATTACATATAGGTGCTTGCGTAGTTCGTGGATTTGCATTTTGGCTAATGGCCTAATGGTCATGTAGCAGAAGGGAAATCATGAGATTTTAAGTTTAAATTTCAACAAGGGAATCAAAATACTAGATGAGTTCATTTTATCTAAGTTTTTATCAGTAGATGTATGGGTCAAAATCTATCTCTAAAATACTTAAGCAAGGATGGCATTAGCGAAACATTCTCAGCCCGCCACGTGTTGAAGTGGTTTAAGGAACAATGAAGGCCGTGGTCGAAGAGTCAGCAAGGACTGAGGTCGAGGAGTCATCAAGGATCGAGGCCGAGGTTGAATACTCTTGATAGAGTTATAACGACTAGTTTCAAGATAGGACATTAAAAAGAATATTCTAGTGGATATTTTCTGCACATGTACTATTAGGATTTCTAAGAACATGTTTCCTATAAATAAAAAGAGACATAATGATAGGGGACATGAGATATTCACTTGTGAAATACACTTTAACTTTATAAAGAGAATCTGGTCTTATTACATACATATAAAAACAACCTTTTCACTAAGATTCTTGTCCACATTTTTCTACTGGATTCGAGAATAACCCGAATATTCGAAGGCTTATCCATCGTTCATCATTGTCAGAAAGAACATCCACAAATTTCATCTTTTCTCGGGTGACTCATTTTTTTTATTTACATAAATGCCATTTATTACTATTCATCACTACTTAATGCTACATTACTTCTGTTTGGGTCCTTGAATATTGTCATTATTGTGCACCATCATAATCTTCGGAATAGGTCTATATGCTATTTAGCATAATACCGAGAATTTCGTCCTTAGTATATTTTTATTAACCAAGATTAACCTTTATTTACATAAATCCAATTAGTTGAACCAAGATCTATATTTTTAATCAAACAATTTAGCACCGTCTGTGGGGATTCTCTTAGTTAATTTTTTAGTTTCCTTTATATCTACAGCTAACGCAAGTTACTAACCTCATAAACCCCAAGATCTTCTTCTCTCTTTGTACGTACTAAAACCTACATGACAGGTAACCAAGGAGAAAGGACAAAAGTAACATGCAATTTTCCTAGCAACCTCATGGATGCTATCAACACGAGCTGTGAAACAGTAGGAGAGGACGTGACACCCACAACTTCCCCTAGGCGCGAGAGATCGCCACCCCCAATTGTAGCATAACAAAACCCAATGGAAAAGGGGCCTCCACGTTCGTAGAAGAAGGAACACCACCAGTTGTGAAAAAGCTCCTCGAAGCATGGCTAATTGATACGCTAGTGAGCATGCTCAACAAGACCGCTTCAGGCACGACTACAGAAATCGCAAGAGCTATCAAAATACAATGAGCAGAAGAAAAGAGAAACCGACCAAGCCTTTTGACAACAGGTATAACTCATAAATTTACTAACAGTGCAGGTGATAGCGCCCTCGCTGCAGTTTTAATGTGGATATAGGAAATGAAAAATGAAAACAAAGCACTCTGAGACCAGATGAAAGAACACCAAGAACGAGTCGACAAGATACCGGGCACTCTTAAGTTGTTGCCAAAAAAGGACGCCGACAGATTAGTAGAGCAGCCGCATGCCATACCAAAAACCTTCAAAATGCTGCCCTACCTCAGGATATACGATAGAACGACTGATCACAAAGATCATGTGACCTATTATCTTACCGCCGTGAAAGGCAACGACCTAACCAAGGAACAAATGTCCTCTATTTTGCTGACGAAGTATGGTGAAACCCTTACGTGAGGGGCATTAGCATGGTACTCACAGCTACCAACCCGCTCCATAGAAACTTTCGAGGAAATGGCTGATAAGTTCGTAACTGCACATGTTGGAGCCAAGAAGGCCGAAACAAAAGTAAACGACATATTCGCTATCACGCAATCCTTGGGAGATGGACTAAGGAACTTCCTCGCCCGATTTAACAGGGTGAGGATGATTCTGCCTAACATGTCCAATGGGATGGCGGTCACGGCTTTACAGAACGGGTTGAGCATAGATGGTTCAAGAGCAACTAGAAACCTGTTGAGCTTATTGGTAAAATATCCTCCAACTACTTGGGACGAAATCCATAATGCTTATTGTGTCGAAGTCCGAGCAGATGAGGATAACCTAAATGGACCAACTCATTGGCTCATCTCGGTATAAGACGAATCCAGTAAAGAATGAAGAGACAACATTAGGAGGGATCACCCGATCTCGCGACCTAACAGGGAATGACACCAGCCATACGTCAGGGTGCCCGCCCCACCTTCCCTCCGCTATGAAAAAGGCCCCTCCAGGTCAAGGATAGGGACTCATCGGAAAGAGAGAGGTATGCCCCCCTTATTATCATCTCACAATTTTGGTTTGTCACCTACAAAAATAGTCTATGCTCTTGAGAAAATCGGAACAAAGGTAAAGTGGACGCCAAAGATGAGGTCCGATCCGAGCACCAGAAAATATGACGGCCTCTGTGTGTTCCACCATGAACCTGGGCACAAAACAGAAGATTGCATCTCTCTCAGGCAAGAAGTCATAAACATGTTGCGGCAGGGACACCTCAAAGAGTGGATAAGCAACAAGGGGAGAAATAACTTTGCCAGAGGACGTGAACACCAAGGTCCACCGAAGCCGCCATCACTAGCTTGTACTATCAACATGATCATCGTTGGCAGTGATGACGCCTCTATCAATGACGTTAAATTCACCACTACTCAAAAGCTCAAGCGATTTATCACCCACGAACGATATGACAAACTCGAAGAAAGTATCATCTTCGATGAGTCAGATGCCGACGGTTTGACTTTCCCTCATAACGATGCCCTCGTTAATACTTTGCACATTTTAGATACTAATGTCAAATGTATCATGGTGGACGATGGAAGTGGCGCATGTATTATCCATTCTCGAGTCCTCTCCAAATGATACTCGAGGATAAGAAAGTGTCGCGCTGCATCACGCGAATCGATTTTAATAATGCAGTTGAGCAGACATTAGGAGAAATTACACTCCCCGTCTTGGTCGACGGCGTGATGCTGGAGATGACATTCCACATCATGGACCAGGCCACCGCGTACAATGCCATGGTGGGATGACCATGGATACATCCCATGAGAGACATTCCCTCCAGCATATACCAAGTAATTAAATTCCCAACACCATGGAGAATATTCAGCATACGCGGAGAAAAACATACGTCCAGGGGTACTACCGCATTACCTTGGACAACATGACAAACCCAACAGATAAAAGACAAAGAAAAAGAGGCATAACAATCAATAGGGTCGAGGTCGACGCAAGAAAGACCATGGACGTCATTGTGGAACCCGAAATGGTCGAGGTTGCGGATTCGACCATAGAAGACCTCGACCCCGTTCAATTGGACCTCAATGACTATAGCAAAAAGGCCTACATTGGCTGCAAACTCTAGGAACTAGGTAAATTCAGTCAATTCTTAATAACTAATGCAGATGTTTTTGCCTTCAGCTATGCAGATATGTCGGGCATCCCTAGGGATATAACCACATATAAATTAAACGTCGACCCATTCTACCCCTAGTAAGGCAGGTAATGCATAACTTCAATGCCGCCATTAACGATGTCGTACCTGAGGAGGTAGAGAAACTATTAGAAAATGACTTCATCAGGGATTCGAAGTACCCCAAGTGGAACACCAACATAGTGATGGGAAAAAAAGGTAAATGGTGGATGTGCTTGGATTTCACATACTTGAACAAAGCATATCTGAAGGATTCGTTCCCCTTACCACACATTGCCACAACGACCGGGCACGAGTTATTGGAATTATTGGACGCGTACTCAGGCTATAACCAAATACATATGGAGGAAGAAGACCAGGAGAAAACCACGTTCATCACCCACCAAGGAATGTATTATTATAAGGTCAGGCCGTTTGGGTTAAAGAATGCGGGGGCTACATATCAACGATTGGTCATGAAGATATTCAAAGACCAGCTCAGCAAGACTATGTAAGTATATATAGATGATATGTTGGTCAAGTCCGTATAGGCAGAGGATCATGTTGATCATTTGAAGGAAGATTTCGACATACTAAGATGGTACAAAATGAAACTAAACCTGAAGAAATGCGCATTTGGCATAGCCTCTGGAAAGTTCTTGGGTTTTTTGGTGTCACAACAGGGTATCGAGATCAACTCAGACCAAATCAAAACTATCGAGGGGATACTGAAACTCTTGACTACCAAGAAGAAAGTCCAAAGGTTGACTGGTCGAATCGCCGCCCTATCGAGATTTGTCTCACGGTCGTCTGATAGATGTCATAAATATTTTGGGCGTGCTGAAAAAGGACAACGGTCTCGAACGGACTCCCGAGTGGGTCCAAACTCTGCGAGAACTAAAAGCATACCTATCATCACTACATCTAATTTCTAATCCTAAACCCGTGGAACACCTCTTCGTCTATCTAGTCGTGTCCGAAGTAGCGGTAAGTGCAGTCCTGATCCACGAAAATAAACGTACGCAATCTCTATCTATTACATTAGCAAAACAATCGTCGACGCCGAGATGAGGCATCCGCACCTCGAAAAACTGGCTCTGGTATTGGCCGTAGGGTCACTAAAGCTTAGACATTATTTCCAGTGCCACCTTATCTCGGTTGTTACAACCTTTCCCTTGAAGAGCATTTTGCATAAACTCAAGCTATCGGGGAGGCTGGCCAAGTTGGCCATCGAGCTAAGAAAGCACGATATCACATACTAACCGTGAACGTCAATAAAGTCGCAGGTGCTCGGAAACTTCATTGTAGAGTTCAGTGCAAAGATAATGCCTAAAGTCGAAAAGGAAGTCGTCCAAGCTTCCCTCCAAACACAAGACCTATGGGTCCTATACACTGATGGTGCATCCAACGCGTCAGGATCCGGGCTGGGACTCGTATTCAATGTCCCTATAGGCAAAGTAATTTGCCAGTCCATAAGGTACCCAAATATGACTAGCAACGGGGCCGAGTATGAAGCCATAATTGCAGGGTTGCGGCTAGCACTCAAGTATGGGGCAAAGGGGTTAAAACTCCGCTGTGATTCCCAGCTCGTAGTCAACTAAGTCATATAGACTTTCCAAATCAAGGAACAAAGGTTTCCAAATTATCTGATGTGATCTGCAAGATACTGCCTAAGTTCGACGAATGCCAGCTCGACCAGATCCTACGTGCGCAGAATGCCGAAGCGAAAGGCCTTGCCACACTGGCCGCAGCTACCAAAAGCATCACGACTGGGGATAAAAATGTAGTCCACCTCCTCAACTTATCACTAGACCAAATTGAGGTAAGAACCGTAAGCTTAACTTGGGATTGGCACAATGGTATTATTGCCTATTTACAAGACGACACACTCCCAAACGACAAAAAAGAAGCTAAGAAACTAAGAACGCAAGCAACCAAATACAGTCTCCTCCATAACGACCTGTACAAGAGGACTTATGATGACCTTTTGGCAAAATGCTTGGGCCTAAACTAGACCCAGCGCGTCCTTGAAGAAGTCCATGAAGGACATTGCAGTGCTCACTCCGACAATCGAGCACTCATTAGATACCTCATACGATCGAGATACTATTGGCCCACCATGAAAAAAGATGCCTCGGACTTCGTGGGGAAATGCGAACAATGCCAAAAGTACGCCCCAATGATTCACAAAGAAGGCGAACACCTCTACTCTGTCACCTCCCCATGGTCGTTCACCAAATGGGGAATGGACATCATGGCCCCCCTCCTAGCAGGGCGAGGTAATATAAGTTTTTTAACTGACTATTTATCTAAATGGGTGGAAGCATGAGTGTTTCCCCAAATACGAGAACAAGAGGTAATCACCTTTATATAGAGGAACATCATCTACCGATTCGGCCTACCCAAGGAGATCAGATGCGACAACGGACCCTAGTTCACGGGAAAGAAAATCGCCAAATTCAAGAGGATAATTTCAACCCCATATCACCCAGCAGGTAACAGACAAGAAGAGTCCTCCAACAAGTCCACACTAAACATCATGAAGAAAAAGCTCGAAGATGCCAGGGGATTGTGGCTGGAAATACTACCAGAAGTATTATGGCCGTACCGAATAACTTCAAAAACGAGCACAGAAGAGACTCCTTACTCTTTGGTCTATGAGACCGAGACAGTAATACCGGTTGAAGTTAGAGAACCCAGCCTAAGGTACTCCCACGAAAGCGGTACAGTAATGATGAGAGTAGAAGGAGGGAACTAGACGAAATCGATGAACGAAGAGATATGGCATACATAAGAATGGTCGTCCAAAAACAGCAAGAAAGCAAAGGTCTGGCCACTTAAAGTCGGAGACTACGTGTCCAAAGCTAATACTCAAGTGAGAAAAGACCCATGGGAAGGCAAGCTGGGAACAAACTGGGATGGGCCATACAATATCACAGCCAAAGCAAACAAGGGCTCATTCTAATTAGAAACAATGGGAGGAAAGAACTTACCAAAGAATTGGTACATCAGCCACCACAATTACTTCAATTTCTAAGAGAAAAAGTGTCGCCCAAGTCTTACTCTTTTTTCCTCACCCGAGTTTTATTCCATTTGGGTTTTCTCAGGGAGGTTTTTAACAAGGCGGCAAAGGGATCAGTTAGAGTCGAAGTACGCGAGGGAGGGATTATTTTTACTCTTTCATTGCCCAACTCCTCGTTACTCTCCAACTCAAATAATGAAGGGACTAGGTAGACTAGGACTAGAACCCCAACCAATACCCAAAATCTGTAACTTTCTCTACGTATGTAACCAAAGAAACAACGTCGAAGTAATAAAAAACTTACGTTTATCAGGACACCTTTTTGTGTTAAGGTTATGTTCGACCATGCTCGAACAACACCTATCGGCCCTCGGACACGATTTAATATAAGGTCATATTCGACCACTCTCGAATAACACCTATTCGCCCTCGGCCACGATTTAATATAAGGTCATATTTGACTACTCTCGAACAACACCTATCGGCCCTCGGCCACGCTCGAACAACACCTATCGGCCCTCGGCCATGATTTAATAAAATGTTATGTTCGATTATGCTCGAACAACACCTATCATCCCATGACCACGAATTAATAAAAGGTAATGTTCGACCACGCTCAAACAACACCTATCGGCCCTCGACCACGATTTAATAAAAGGTCGTGTTCGACCACGCTCGAACAATACCTATCGGCCTTCAGCCACGATTTAATAAAATGTTATGTTCGACCCCGCTCGAACAACATCGATCGGCCCTCGACCATGACTATGGAAAGGTTATGTTGTTCGAATCCATTCGAACAACACCTATTGGCCCCCAGCCACAACTAAAACAAGGTCACGTCTGACCCCTCTCGAACAACATCTAACGAGATTAATAAAAGATAAGTTCGACCAAGTACGAACAACACCTACCGGCCCTCGACCGCGATTTAAAGTAGTAAAGATTCAACCAAGTTTGAATAACGCCTATTAATCCTCAGTCTCATTCCGATAAACTTTGATATATATACAAGGACAATGACAAAAACATGAAAGAGTAAAACGCACAAAGTACAGAAACAAACCACAACAAATAAGAAAGGTGAAAATAAAAGTTAAAGCCAACTCTCAAATTAGAAATAAAAGTTTCTTACAAAGGCTTGTAAAGACACCAGGAAAAATACACAAAAGACTTCGGAAAAAGCAAAAAGAAACTATCACTACCATCACGACTCACGACACCCTCATCGGTCTGAGCCTCAACGCCTTCGCTATCCTCACCCAGAGGGTATATGGAATCATACCAAGCCTCATCCTCGAGGCGATCTATAGCATCCTCACTGCCCTCATCTTCCTCACCGGGACGAGGAGTAGTCGGATCATAGCCACAACTAATCCGAGCCTCGCGAGCCTTGACACGAGCATCCTTGAAGTCTGCGGCAGGAACGGAGCCCGCTACATGCAACTCACGAAGCACATCCAATTGGGCCTCAACGAGAATCCACTCTTTATACAACTCGCAAGGAATGTTAGGGAAACCAGAAGCCGTAGATGAAGAAAGACATTCAAGTAGTTTGGCCTTCTCGGCCTCTAGAGCAGCCACCCTATCATAAAGGTCAGAGGTCTCTTTATCCAACTCCCCAATCCTTTCATCAAGCCACTCTTCTTTAAGCCTTTCCATAGACAAGTCATTTTCTTGCAACGAAGAGTTCAGATGGGTAGAATAACCGTCTGCAAAATGAAGAAACGAAATTAGAGCTTACGAAATAAAGAAAAAGATAAAGAAAAGAACGAACGTCAGTTGCACTTACTCGGAATGCAAGACCAACAAAGGTTTTAGACAAAGTATTGTCATGAATCGTCTTGAGGGTCGTACCCTCGATTTCAAAACAAAGAGGACCAAGGGAAGGGACTATTTCCTCGGTGTTTACAAGTAAGTTACGATCCATCGGGATTGCAATAGTCCTTGAACCCCTTTCAACCTCACTTCGAGTTGAGTGAGTCCCTCATCGATCATTCTCAACTCGTCCATATCCATGTTGGAGTCAGATCCAACATCCTCCTCCGTGATGGCCTTCTCTCTATCATCAGTCAAAGAAGCGACGTCCGCCGCGACCCTGAAAGATGAGGCCTTCTCACACCTTGGAAGTGCAGGGCCGTCATTATGCACCACACCCTCGACTGTGTCCCCCATAGGACACATGCTCGTTACCTCCAAGTAAGGGGCCTCAGGGCACTCTCAAATTTGCACTATGGCTGTTTCTCGAAGGACAAAGCCATAATCTCCCACATCAACGGCTACCGACCTCTCCCCCCATATCCACGACTTTCCTCTTATGAGGCATTAGACCATCGTCATCATGAGAGATGTCTTCCTCATCAACTAGTGAAAAGAGTTAAGGAGAAGATGTTGCAAATAGAACGAAAATGGGATCTCGAACTATGGCAGCTGAGGTTGAGACCGATACGGAAGACGTACAACAGGAGAAGAAGCCGAAGATGCAGCAGCTGTCCTTCGAAAAGAAGGCACTGGTGCCCGACTCCTCCGAGAAGATCCCTTTCCTGAGAAAAAGACAAGATCAAGTTAACGAAATGAATCCAAACACAGTAGGAAATGGATCAGCCACGATCAAAGAAAAGAAATTACCAGTCAAAGGGAGAGTAGGCTTGAATTTCTTGAAAAAACTTGGCCAATAACGGATCCCTACGATGTGGTGGAGGAGTCGTTCAACCCAGTCAGAAATATGAGCGACAAAGTAGGAGGTTAGCCGTTGGCTGCAAAAGAGAAGTAAAAACATCAAAATGTGAAACCAAAAATGAATGCAGAAAGAAACAGGGCACTCACGAGTGTAGTTCCAAGCTTCAAGAAAGCCGTTGACGTTGGCCACGACGTCCTCGGTCCTGACGTAGAAGAAGTTAAGCCAGAACTGACGATTGGCTTTATCGTCCATCTTTACTACCAAACATTTGCCTCCTCGGTGGCGAAGGTTCAATATTGTCCCCCTATAAAAGCCAGGGGCGAATAGATGTATCAAATGTCGTAGTGTCAGCTCGACCCTCGCCAACTCAACGAATTTGGTCAGCGTCTTAATCACCTTGTAGACGTACAGTGCAAGCTGAGCCAGGAAAATACCGTAATGACGACAAAATTCCTCCACTAGCGGGAGGAGGGGGAGAGAATAGCCGATGTGGAAAGGGTAGGCATAAAGAGTGAAGTACCCAGGACAATGGACCTATACTAGGTCCCCCTCAGCCGAGATCAACTCAACGTGGTTTGGAAGGCCTAATTTGGCCTTAAGTTTCGCCAATTCCTTAGGCGTCATCGTTGATTTAAAGACTCCAGGCGCGACGTCCAGTACTTTAGTAAGGTCGGACCTGGATTTAGGATTATGCGGGATTATTTTCTTCACTGACGGGAAGGTTTCATCCTCAACAATGGCAGAAACGCTCTCCCTATGGGAGAGGAACACCACTGCCAAGGGAGCAACACGAATCCCCTTACTAACATCAGAAGATACGTTAGACATGATTCAACGTAGTAGAGGAGACTGACAAATAAAAGGGAATGAAGAACAATATAGGTCAATGAAACAGAGAAAAGAAATTCGTAGAAGAAGAGAGCAAGAAAAAGGTATGGTGTTTCGAAGCGTTAGAGGGTTTAAACTCCAAAATCAGGTTCAAGGATCTCTATTTATAAAAGTCATGACACCAAAACCGAAAACGCTTCATTATGATTGGCACCGGAACCGAAGTAGAAGGTCTAATCAAAGGTCACGCGCGAAACGAAGTGACGCATCGGGAATATGCGTCATAATGACGCATGACATCATGACGTCATCCTAACTCCGTGGACAACATAACTCTAGCAATTCGCCTAGGAAATTCGAAGCATTTGAAATGTGCGGCCCACAGAGGGCCACATCGCCTGCTCGCCGTAACAACCACGACCCGTGTAGTCCGCTTGATTAGCTCGACCACCAACAACATGATGCCTCAATAAGCGGAGGAACTAACTGTGTGGGTCAAAATCTATTTCTAAAATACTTAAGTCAGAATGGCATTAGCGAAACATTCCCAGGCCGCCACGTGTCGAAGTGGTTTAAGGAACAATGAAGGCCGTGGTCGAAGAGTCAGCAAGGACTGAGGTCGAGGAGTCATCAAGGATCGAGGTCGAGGTCTAATACTCCTGACAGAGTTATAACGTCTAGTTTCAAGATAGGACATTAAAGAGAATATTCTAGTGGATATTCTGTGCACATGTACTATTAGGGTTTCTAGGAACATGTTCCCTATAAATAAAAATAGACACAATGATAAGGGACATGAAATATTCACTTGTAAAATACACTTTGACTTTATAGAGAAAATCTCGTCTTATTAGAGGCATACAATAACAACCTTTTCACTAAGATTCTTGTCCACATTTTCCCACTGGATTCGAGAATAACTCGAATATTCAAAGGCTTATTCATTGTTCATCATTGTGAGAAAGAACATCCACTAATTTCATTCTTTCTCGGGTGACTCATTCGTTTTATTTACATAAATGTTATTTATTGCTATTTATCACTACTAAATGCTACAGTACTTTTGTTTGGGTCCTTGAATATTGTCATTATAGTGCACCATCGTAATATTCAGAATAGATCTACGTGCTATTTATCATAATACCGAGAATTTCGTCTTTAAGATATTATTATTAACCAAGATTAGCCCTTATTTACATAAATCTAATTAGTTGAACCAAGATCTATATTTTTGATCAAACATGTAAAGTTATATGATATTTTTGATGATGAGATAACAAATAAACAATAAATTAAACTACTCACGAGACCAATATAAGCATTCCCAAGTTCCAAGTCAAGATAATTATCCCTTTCGGACATAGAGTGTTAGTTATGGGAAATGGAATTCTCCACCTGCCAAATATTGACTGTGACTATTGTCTTGTAAGTAACGTATGGGAAAAACCTCTGTCGGCAAAAATTTAATGTTCTTTTTGGTTTCTTATTTTGGTAACCTTCAGTTCTCTTAAAATATAGTATAGACTATCCTGCAGAAAACTATTGTATATAATGTTTTCCCTGTGCCGCTGTGCGAGGTTTCTGTTAACTGAAAATTGGTGTGGGGGTAGGAATAGACTTTTATTTTTCATCTTC
Source organism: Nicotiana otophora (assembly GCA_000715115.1). Taxonomy (NCBI): domain Eukaryota; kingdom Viridiplantae; phylum Streptophyta; class Magnoliopsida; order Solanales; family Solanaceae; genus Nicotiana; species Nicotiana otophora. The sequence goes on along the minus strand of AWOL01S0013365.1, from coordinate 173,888 downwards.
AGTAAAAAATTATGGCCTTGTTGTTAGAATATTGGATCACAGAAAGTAAGCAGAAAGTCTGAGGTGTGAAAATTACTTAACTGAAAGAGATATATGGTTGTTCTCTCATGACGTACGCAACAAAACCTATGTGTATCCTACAAATTAAATTTCTTAATTAGGCACTTATTGGAGAAGATCACTAGTATTTATACATGTTCTGAATAGATACGCATATCACTTTTTTTTAATAAAAGAAAATTAATTTTATTAATAAATCTTTGTAAGACATTTATGTTTGTTCCTTTGATTCTTCTTTCTGAATTGTTCTCCCTGATTCATGTTTCTCCAAGTCCCTTGGATGTATTTGACATGCATATTACTTCATGAATAGATATACTTATATCTTTTATTCAAGATTTAAGTTTAAAATTTAAATTAAACTGAATATTCTGCTATAGATAGAAATAAAAATAAACGGAGTTCAGAGATTAACCTTAATTTGGAGTTACTTGGAGAAATTCTACATAGAATTAGCTAGCGTTTGACCATAAATTTTCAAATTTATTCTGAAAAATCTGATTTTGGTGAAATTTGGTTTGAAGATGAAAATGTGTTTGGACATCATTTTCAAAACATATTTCCCACATTTATTTTGAAAAAAACATGAAACATGACTTATACTCACAAGTTCTAAAAACTATCACAAATACACAACAGTATCATTATTAATAACATTCATTATATTATCGCAAATCATAGTCTTGAACATAAATAAATTTGATACAAAATTATCTTTTTATAATGAACTTCATGATACACTATCAGGTGACCGAGAAGTCGAAGCAATATTGTTACAAAATAATAAATTATGGGCTCTTTTATAAAATACAAAAGTTTGGGGTAATTTTAAAAAATATAATAGTGATATTTTGACCAAAAACTAGCTATTGAGCTGATTTTGAGATTTTACCAAAATATAGACAAAATTTATGATCAAACATATATTTGTCAAATAAAATCCAAATTTATTTCGGCAAAATCTACTGCCCAACCAGGTTCTTAAAGTCTTCAAATGGTTTTTGGGCTACTGATCTGGTACTTAATTCCCACCAACATTACAAACTACTCAACACTTGTACGTTGAGGTTGCGTGAAATTTTAGGTGAAGCAGAATTTCTAGAAGTACGTTTTAATGTCGATTGTCCATCTCGTGCTAGAATATAATTGTCTACTAAAGTTGATCGTGCGTAAAAATTATTGGGTGTACAAATAAAGTCCTACAATAAAAAGTGATATGAATTTTTTTTATTATACTCACTATAAGATATAATGATATTCTTAATGATACGAGACATCTTGAAAAAAATAATTATTAACTCATATAAATAATGAACAAGCTGAATTTATAGCAAAAATGCAATTTCAGTAATGGTCGGTTACAGAAGCACTCCTGCTTCGTCTATATAATGAAATTAATTAATTGTGTCACCTAAAAATCCATAAAAATCCATGAAATAGTGCTGCAACTACTATTGTACTTGAAATAGAGTAGCAAGTTCATTGCATGAGCTCGAGGTTTTTACGGTAAATCTCGAGTGCAGAAAACAAAAAAAAGTTGTCTCTAAAATTATTAACGTGTCGAGAGGTCTAAAGAGTTGGTTCCCCCTTGAAAAACGAAATTAAATGCAAGTGACCAATGCAATAAATACCCTATGAATAAATAGGCACCGAATTAGTTGGCCTTTTCACCTATACATATATCTCACTTCTGCACCTTTCCCAATCATGCCTAGAACCAAACAACACAAAGTGTCAATGGAGAGAATAAGTGTTTTTGTTACCCTTTTTATAGTGTTGATTGTAGTAGGAAAAGAAATGCATAATGTCAGTGCAGATAGCCCTTATACTTGTTGGGGTGGCTGTTACAATCAATGTATTATATTGAGTTTTCAAGCTGGTACTATACCAAACAGCAATAATCCTTGTTACGTGCAGTGTTTAAGCAAGTGCATTCCTCGTTCTGCTGCTGAATACCAAAATTACTGCAAGATTGGTTGTTCTTTGGAGCTTTGTGTTCCCACTCGCTCTGGTATAAATTTTCGTTTATGATTCACCCTCTACTTTAATTTGTACATATTTGTTTTCATTAGAGTCCCCATTGGTTGAGAGTGTGTAAAATTATGAAATATCGTCTCGTTATAGGTCGTTATTGGACAATCATTAACTAGCTTACGAGATTAAGTTAAAGTCTAATTTCTATTTTATTAATTTCTTAACATGTCACCTAAGTACGTATTAGATTAAATTAATTCCTACTATTCTTTATTTATCCAATGTTGGGCTCTCATTTTATATGAATAAGTGATGGAGATTCACAACTTGAACAAGGTACACTAATTTTCCCTAGCTATATATCCCTTTCTATTCTACTTCTTTGAAAGGTGAGATATCCCAGCCTGAGAATGCAGAGTTGATAAATTAAAGTCTCATGCACGTTGTCTTTAGGCAATCTTTACTTCTTTTGACGTTAAGTTAGGGTTAAACTGAACATGTGGGAAATTAACGTATTATTTGGGATCTGCATATTTGGTAACGTTAACCATTTGATGGCAACGTATCCGAAAATGGAATTAAAGTGTATGGTTAAGTTATATAAGCTAATATACGTTCATTACTCCCTCCGGTCCACGATAAGTAATTTTTTGACTTTTTTCTTGTGGTCCAAAATCTGATTTTTTCAGATTTCAATAATGAATTAATTATTTTTTTCCTACGTTGCCCTCGGAGTAAACAATGTTGGAGTATGTGATCAGAGTGTTTATGTGAAGAGACAGTAAAAGTTAATAGGATCAATTTTATTGCTAATTAATGTTAGAAGGTGAATTTTTTAATCTGTGTAAAAACAGTCAAAAATCACTTATTGTGGACCGTAGGGAGTACTAATTTTTATCAAGTTATCAATCCATTATAATTATATGAATTTATTGATTATATAGAAATATTCTTTTACACCATTCAGTGTAGTGAAATTTTATTTAATTCTCTTTTTATTTGGCAGATGCGGGTGCAGATCTGGATAAATGCTTTGGCAATTGCGGAAACGTTTGTAGGGCTTAGAAATATGTATTTACCACAATGTGTGCTATTGGATGTGGTCTCACATTTTTTTTTTTCAATCTTTTACCTAATAAATAAATAAATGGTTCTTTGTAGTTGGCAACTCAGGTGAAACTGAAGAGTTTGATTAGTTCTGTATTTGTTTACTCCCTTTCTGTCATTTTCCTCTTTTTCTAAAGCTTCCTTCAATTATCTCTGATCAGTAAAGCAAATTTTATACGCATCAAATTTAAATTATGAATTGTCAATGTCCCAAGATAATAACCAGGCTATTATTAAAAAATATCCTAACAATTCATCAGCTAGATCATGATGGTAAAAATTGCATGGGGCGCCTTATTTGGTCGTCCCTTTTTAACTTATACCCGTTTTCTTTTTACGTTTGCATCCGTACCCATTTTTTTGTTAAAAGCGTTTTGAAAAAATAATTTTTCCCTTCTTTAATAAAAGACTATTGACAAACTGCAGGACAAAAATTTAAGCATGTTTAGGCTGAAGTTTTAGCAAATAAACTAAAAAACTTCAGCTTGTTTAGACTGAAGTTTCAGATAAAACTCAGGACAAAACTGTAGACTGCGTTACAAAACTTCATCATGTTTTGGTATGAAATTTTAGCAAATGAACTAAATAACTTCAGCATGCATTAGCAAAAACTCTTTAGAAAATTACATACTGCAAGACAAAAACTTAAGCATGTTTTGTCTGAAGTTTTAGCAAATGAACTAAATAACTTCAGCATGTTTTGTCTGAAGTTTTAGCAAATGAACTAAATAACTTCAACATGCATTAGCAAAAACTCATTAGAAAATTACATACTACAAGACAAAAACTTAAGCATGTTTAGT
>AWOL01S0013365.1:120222-159481 GCA_000715115.1 Nicotiana otophora | reverse complement strand
TCTGGCAGGGGGCTCGGGTGCTTGATCGTCGGTCCTCCCAGTACGGGTCCTCACCATCTGTGAGAAAGAATAGAATAGAATCTTAGAATTTTTTATGTCAATAACTCGCAGGACAAGGAAATCAAAAAATATGATTATTCTTAATAGTTACATAGCCTCCCGAAGGTAAGTACGGACGTCTCCGCACCGATCCGCGAGACTCTAATAAACCGGCTTGTGACTCGCGACTCCTACGAACCTAGTGCTTTGATACCAACTTGTCACAACTCAAATTAGCCCTCCGTAAGGTGTCGTGATGGCACCTAGTCTTTACGACTAGGTAAGCCTAATATTGCAAAAAATATAAAGAAAACACAATATTTTAAAGAAAAACAGCATATTATAAATAGCCAAGCGTAGTACCACTCGGCATATACAGAATAATTTCTCAAGACCTGGAATATCCCTAAGTCACAAGCTGCTATAATCTATGTAGCTCTATAAAAAAGTCTAAAGATAATAAAGAAAGTCTCTCGGTGAGGGAGTAGAAAGGGACTTCGAAGATCTGCGGACGCAAGTAGTAATACCTTGAAGTCTCCTAAAATCAGCAGCACGTAATAACCCCGGGGCAGATAGCTCGCACCTAGATCTGCACACGAAAATATGTGCAGGGAAGGGTATGAGTACAACACAATGGTACCCAGTAAGTGCCAAGCCTAACCTCGGTCGAGTAGTGACGAGGTCAGTTCAAGGCCCTACCGGATTAAATATAATAAATTAAACAGTAAAAGATATAAGTAAAATTTATGATGACACAGTTAAAGAGATTCTCAAAATTTAACAGTTAAGGGAGCCCTCGGCTCAGAACAAAGTAAACACAATGGGGAATCTCTTAGGATACCGTCCCGTAGTTCCGAATGAATATGCAGTATAGGGGGATCTCCCGGAATACGTCCGTAGTCCCAAAGTAAATATGCAATGCTAGGGAATCTCCCGGAATACGTCCGTAGTCCCAAAGTTAATATGCAGTGCTGGGGGATCTCCCGGAATACGTCATTAGTCCCAATTTAAATATGTAACGCAAGATGAAATGGCAGGTATGGCATCGAGTTATACAGTTTATACTGAACATAGACAAGGAAAATAGGAATTTAACTAAGCATGGCGCACAGAATGTCAAATAGGCAGTTAAAACACGTAAACATGCTTTTCTAGTCTAAATTAAACAATTAAGCATATTAGTGCTATTTAATAAGAGAAGCAATTTATGATTTAAAAAGGATAAGAAAGATTTTTGCAATAACAGCCCGTGTACGTACTCATCACCTCACGTACACGGCGCCCACACACCAAATAATATCAAGACATCCTAAGGGGAAAGTCCCCAACACAAGGTTAGGCAAGCCACTTACCTCGAACCAAGCTCAATCAATCGGTCACCATGCCTTTCCCATGAATATCCGGCTCTGAATAGTCCGAATCTAGCCAAAAGAAATTACATATCATAATACAACTTTAATAGACTCATCTAATTAATGAAATCAACATTTTAACAAACATTCCGAAATTAACTCAAAAATCGCCTGTGGGGCCCACCTCTCGGAATCGGGTAAAAGTCAAAAAATACGAACACCCATTCACTCACGAGTTTACGCGTACCAAAATTGCTCAAATATGATACCAAAATCTCGATCAAAACCTCAAAATTCGGCCTAAGCATTTTCTCAATGTTTTTCACCCCAAATCCGAAATTTAACGATGAATTCAAGCATAGATTAGTGGAATATAATCATAAAGGAGTTAAGAGTCGTTACCCAATTGATATCTCTGAAAATCCCTCAATCCCTCGTCCAAAATACGAGTTCCCAACTTAAGTTTTTGATAAAAATGGCATAACCTGCATTTTTGGAACTTTAATACTACCCAGACGCGTCATTCTTCGCTAACGCGGACACATCCTCGCGTTCGCTAAGTACAATTTACTTCGGCCTAAAATCCTCCATCGCGGAGGCGATGAACATGCCGCGAACGGGAAGACCACTCAGCTTGACCCTTCACGAACGTGGGATCTCCATCGTGAATGCAAAGCACGAAATCTCGCCTGCCTCCAGTTCTTCTTCGCGAACGCGAGGACCATATCGTGAACGCGTAGCTTCGAGGTTCCACACCTTCACGAACGGGAGAGAGACATCGCAGACGCGAAGAGAAATTCAGATGCCCTTCCCAGATACCTTACGCGAACGCGAGGACTCCCTCGCCAATGCGATGAAGAAAATACCTGCAACAGAAAACCAGAATGTTGCTATCTTCCAAAGTCCAAAAGTGATCCGTTAAGTATCCGAAACTCACCCGAGGCCCCCGGGACCTCAGCCAAACATACCAACAAGTCCTAAAATACCATACGAACTTAGTCGAGCTCTCAAATCACATCAAAAAATGCTAAAATCATGAATCACCTTCCAATTCAAACTTAAAGAACTTGAAACTTCAAAATTCTACAACCGATGCCGAAACCTATCAAACCACGTCTGATTGACCCCAAATTTTAAACGCAAGTCATATTTAATATTACAGACCTAGTCCAACTTCCGGAATTGAATTCCAACCCTGATATCAAAATTTTCACTACCGGCCCGAAATTCCAAAAATTTGACTTTCGCAATTTCAAGCCTAAATGAGCTACGGACCTCCAAAACACAATCCGGACACGCTCCTAAACCCAAAATCACCTAACGGAGCTAACGGAACTGACAGAATCACATTCCGAAGTTGTCTTCACATAGTTTCGACTATGGTCCAAATCCTAAGGCTTAAGCTCTCATTTAGGGACTAAGTATCCCAAAACACTCCGAAACTCAAAACCAATCATCCCGGCAAGTCATAGTATCAGAAATAGATTTGGGGAAAGCAGTTAATAGGGGATCGGGGCTATTACTCTCAAAACTACCGGCCATGTCGTTACAAAATAACTTCAGCATGCATTAGCATGAAGTTTTAGCTTCAATGTGAAACAACTTCATGCTATATTAGCATGAAGTTTTAGCTTTAATATGAAACAACTTCATGCTACATTAGCATGAAGTTTTAGCTTCAAGGTGAAACAACTTCATGCAAGTGTGATTCTGAAGATGAATCTGGACAAGTTTCTGATTTTTTTTATAAAGTTGCTGAGAGGAAAGGAGGAGATCGTTTTATATCTTTTGTCAAGGGTGTAATTGTCATATTATTATGAATTGTTTGTGAGATGGCTACAAAATCAATAATTTTAAAAAATAGGGTACATGTTACAAGGTGGCACAAATATAGGATAAGACTGCAAATCCCCATCATGATGTCTAATTCATAAAAGTATGTAAAAAATTGTTTTTCTTAATTACGTCATACGCAGCGCCTTCCTTTTATATCAAACCAAAAAGTTTACACAGTTTAGAGGAAGACAATCCACCTCGCCTCTATAGAATAATTTGTATGTTCCTTACAAAGGAACAAAACTTTATGTATGGCCAAACAAGCAACACTACAACACCCTTGTATGGGTTAAAATCAGACCAAGGAAATTCGGCATGCCGAGATGATTATCATGAGTGATTTGCAAATCAACATGGGAAGTTTGGCCGAGATCAACCAGTGATCAACAGAATGAGCCGCTGAGCAGTCCATCAGGGTCGAGCAGCATAGATAGAAGTAACGGCTAGTTTTGTTTTGGGATCTTTAGAGGGAATATTCTATTGAATATTCTCTCTGTTTGTTCTTTTTAGGGTCCTTTGGGAATATCCCATATAAATAGTATGAGAGATAAAGCAAAAGACATGTAATATTCCATAGGATAATAACTCTTTTGAAAAGCAAGTTCCCTAGATAAATACAAAGAACAACTTTCTGAAGAGATTTGATCTTTTTGGATTATCCATTGTCATTTCCACCAGATCCGAGAACGTGCTCACTACGTTTGTTATATTCTTGTCATTCATTACTGTCAGAGGAAGGAATCATCCACCTCATTAAATATTGAGTGAGTCTTCCTCTTTATTTACATTTAGTGCCATTTATTGCTATTTAATATCTGATACCTCTAACATATTATTACATTCAACGCATTTAATACAAATGCATTAAATCTGTTTCTTCACTGCCCACTTTTTTCACACCATTAGTCTAAGATCTATAGTTATTAGCTTTAACTAGGATTAACTTCCCTTAATAACTGATTAATTAATTTAATCAAAGATTATCATTTTTTTTGTCAAACAATTTGGCGCCGTCTGTGGGGATTTCCTAGTCAAAGTCTTAGTTCCTTTCAGATCTAAAAGAAAACAACGCAAAATTTTGTCTTTTCTTGCGTGCATAGTTTAACATGGCAGGTAATGGAGAAGAAAGGATGAAGGCAGTAGCCAGCCTTACTACCAACCTCCTAAACACCATCAATGAGGTCACTTAAACAGATGCTGGGGATGTGACGCCAAACGCCTCCCCCATGCGGAGTGGTTCACCTCTTCCACACGACAACATCACAACCTCACACGGAAAAAGGCCTCTACGTCCACAACGGAAGACGCACCACCAGCGGTGAAAAAGCTGTTCGAAGCGTGATTGACGAACGCGTTAACCAGCATCCTCGACAAACCCGCCCAAAGGACGAACAGAGAGAATGCGAGAGTTTGCATCGCACCATTGACAGATGAACAACACGACCCTCTTCTTGTAACAGGTATTACTCACGACGTTAATAATGCAGGTGACGACATCTTCACGACCATTTTGAGGAAGATGGAGAAGATGGAGAACGAGAACAAACTGCTCCGTGACCAAATGAAAGAGCACCAAGAAAGGGTAGACAAAATACCAGGCGCCCCAAAACTCTTACCAAAAAGGGACGCCGGTCGGTTCGTTGAACAACCACAAAGTGACAAAGCTGTACCAAACGCCATACCCAAAACCTTCAAAATGTCGCCGTAATATGATGGTACGACGGACCCTGAGGATCATGTGACCCACTACGTCACCGCAGTAAAAGGCAACGACCTCGCTAAAGAACAAATGTCTTCCATATTGCTGAAAAGATTTGGTAAAACCCTCACTAGGGGAGCACTAACTTGGTACTCATAGCTGCCTGCGCGCTCCATAGAGACGTTAGAGGAAATGGCCGACAAGTTTGTAACTGCCCATGCCGGGGCTAAGAAAGCAGAGGCAAGGGTGAATGATATATTTGCCATTAAACAGCCACCCGGTGAAGGGCTGAGAGACTTCCTCGCCTGATTCAACCGTGTGAGGATGACCTTACCAAATGTATCGGAAGGAATGGCAGTGGCAGCTTTTCAGAATGGATTAAACAGCAGCGGCTCAAGGGCGACTAGAAAATTGTTGAGCCAACTCATGAAATATCCCCCGATCACTTGGGACAAGATACATAATACCTACTGTGCCGAAGTACGAGCTGACGAAAATGAACTCAACGGGCCAACTCAACGGTTGACCGCTGTGCAAATGTAATCCAGGAAAGATCGGAGAAACGACAACAGAAGGGACCATGCAGGCCCGCGACCCAACCGTGAAAGGCATCAACCATATGTCAGGGCCACCATCATACCGCCTCCCCGCCATGGAGACGACACATCTAGGCCGCAAACAGGGACTCACCGAAGCGAGAAAGGTATGCCCCCTTACTATCTGCTCATAATTTCTGTGTTTCTCCCTCAGAAATAGTCTACGCCTTGGAGAAGCTCGGCCCAAAAGTGAAGTGGCCACAAAAGATGAGATCCGACCCAAACACCAGAAAGTCAAACGCCCTCTACGAATTCTACAAGGAACGTGGTCACAAAATCGAGGACTGCATCGCTCTAAGACAAGAGGTCGTGAATATGCTTCACCAAGGACATCTGAAAGAACTTTTGAGCGACCGAGGAAGGGCAAACTTTGCTCGAGGACGCGAACAACACTAGGGTCCACCAAAACCGCCTTCTCCAGCTCGAACCATCCAAATGATCATCGGAGGGGGCGATGATGCGTCAATCAATAGCATAAAATTCACGACCACCCACAAGCTGAAACAGTCAATCACTCACGAATGGTACGACAAACTCGAAGAAAGTATCATCTTCTATAAGTCAGATACCCATTGTTTGGTCTTTATTCACTATGACGCCCTTGTTATTACTTTATGCATTTTAGATACCGATGTAAAACATAATATGGTCGATGATGGAAGCGGCGCGTGCATTATCCACCCTCGAGTTCTCGCACAAATGAAACTCCAGGATAGGATAGTGCCGCGCTGCATTACACTAGCGAGTTTTAACAATGCAGTTGAACGAACGTCTGGAGAAATTACGCTACCCGTCCTGGCCGGCGGAGTCACTTTGGAGACCACGTTCCACATCATGGATCAAGACACAGCATATTACGCCATCATAGGACGACCTTGGATATACACCATGAAAGTTGTCCCCTCCAGCTTATACCAAGTCATCAAATTTCCCACCCCTTGGGGAGTGTTCAGCATCCGAGGAGAGCAACGCACTTCCCAAGAATGCTATCGCATTGCCCAAGACTTCACATACACCCACCAATTGAAGGGAAAAGCCGATGAGGCATAGAAATTAACAGGGTCGAGGTCGGGTGGTGACGAAGAGAAAGATGCCATCAGGGACCCTGAAATCATAGAGGCCACGGGATCAATCATAGAGGATCTCGACCCCGTACAACTCGACAAAGATGACCACAGAAAAAGGCCTACATCGGCCATAAGCTTCAGGCGCCAGGTAAATTCCACCAATTTTTAGCTAACAATGCAGACTTGTTTGCCTTTTCCCATGCAGATATGTCGGGCATCCCGAAAGATATAGCGACACACAAGTTGAACGTCGACCCATTTTACCCCCAGTGCGGCAAGTTAGGCAAAAATTCAATTCCGCAATAGATGACGCGGTCCGCGAGGAGGTTGAAACACTGCTAGAAAATGGCTCTATCAGAGAATCAAAATACCCCCAATGGGTCGCCAACATGGTCATGGTGAAAAAGAAGAACGAAAAATGGCGGATGTGCGTGGACTTCACGGATTTGAACAAAGCATGCCCGAAAGACTCATTCCCACTACCCCATATTGACCAGCTCATTGACATAACGATAGGTCACGAGTTATTAAGCTTCTTAGACGCCTACTCAGGCTACAGCCAGATCCTCGTGGAGGAGGAAGACCAGGAAAAGACCACCTTCATCACCCACGAGAGGATGTATTGCTACAGGGTTATGCCTTTCGGACCAAAATACGCAGGGGCAACGTATCAGAGGTTGGTGACAAAAATGTTCAAAGACCAACTCGACAAAATAATGGAGGTCTACATCGACGATATGTTGGTCAAGTCAAAAAGGAAAGAGGATCATATCGATCACTTGAAAGAGGCCTTCGACATACTTAGATGATATAGTATGATATTGAACACCGAAAAGTCCACCTTTGGCGTAACCTTGGGAAAGTTCCTCGGCTTCTTAGTATCACAACGAGGCATTGAGGTCAACCCCGACCAAATCAAAGCTATAGAAGGAATACTAGAGAACTTAACCAGTAAGAAACAAGTACAGAAGTTGACCGGTTGTATAGCCGCCCTGTCGGGATTTATCTCACGGTCCTCCGACAGGTGCCATAAATTTTTTGGCGTACTCAATAAGGACAATGGAATTCAATGTAACTTTGAGTGCGTCGACGCCTTGAAAGAGTTAAAGGCGTACCTATATTCACCCTCACTGCTCTCTAAAGCAGAACCTAGATAATGTCTCCTCATTTACCTGGTCATGTCCGATGTGGCAGTGAGTGCGGTCTTGGTCTGAGAAAACACAGGTACGCAATCCCCCATCTATTATATTAGCAAAACCTTGGTTGACGCCAAGACGAGGTATCCATACCTCGAGAAGCTGGCCCTGGCTTTGGTCGTAGCTTTACGAAAGCTTAGACAATATTTCCAGTGCCACCCCATCTCGGTGGTCATGACTTTTCCCCTAAGGAGTATTTTGCATAAACCCGAACTGTCGGGAAGATTGGCCAAATAGGCCATAGAATTGAGCGAGCATAATATAACCTATCAGTCGCGAACGGCGATAAAGTCGCAAGTGCTCTCCGGCTTCAGCACAAAAATAATGCCTGAAGTCGAAAAGGAAGCCGCCCGTACTTCCCCCAAAATACACGACCTATGGGTTTTGTATATCGATGGTGCCTCTAACACGTCGGGGTCTGGACTGGGACTCGTGCTCAAAGTCCCAATAGGCGAAGTAATTCCCCAGTCCATAAGATGCCTAGATATGACTAACAATGAGGTCGAGTATGAGTTCGTGATTGCAGGACTAAAATTAACACTCAAGTACGGAGCGAACCGATTCATCCTACGCTGCGACTCTTAACTCGTCGTCAATCAAGTCATAGGGACTTTCCAAATCAAGGAACAAAGACTACAAAAATATCAGGCTGAGATCTGTAAGCTGTTACCCGAATTCGATGAATGATAGGTCGACCAAATGCCTCGAGCGCATAATATCGAAGTAGACAGCCTTGCCAAACTAGCAGCAGCCACTAAAAGCATAACCGTAGAAGGGAAAGTGGTCACTCTCCTCCACTCATCGATCGATCAAATCGAGGTATGAACTATAAACCTAACTTGGGACTGGCGCAATCGTATTGTTACACACTTGCAGGACGGCGTGCTTCCAGATGATAAAAAAGAAGCCAAAAAGCTTCGAATCCAGGCGGCCAAGTACAACATCATATACAATGACCTATACAGAAGAACGTATGGCAGCCCCCTAGCGAAATGCTTAGGTCCAAACCAGACATGACGCGTTCTAGAAAAAGTCCACGAAGGTCACTGCGGAGCTCATTCCGGCAATCGAGCTCTAGTCAGATGCCTCATACGAGCAGACTACTATTGGCCCACCATGAAAAAAGAGGCCACCGACTTCGTATAAAAATGTGAACAATGCCAAAAATATGCCCCCATGATCCACCCAGCAGGCGAGCATCTCCACGCAGTCACCTTGTATTGGCCTTTCAACAAATAGGGAATAGACATCGTCGGCCCCCTCCCAGCAGGACAAGGTAATGTACGATTTATTTTAGTTTTAACTGACTATTTTTCCAAGTGAGTGGACGCAGGTACCTTCGCCCAAATATGCGAGCAAGGGGTGATTACCTTCATATGAAGGAATATTATGTGTCGCTTCGGCCTCCCCAAAGAAATCAGTTGTGACAATGGACCTCAATTCACCGGAAAAAGATCGCTGAGTTCTTCGAGAAATTGCATATCAAAAGGATACTCTCCATGCCATACCATCCCGCGGGCAATGGGCAAGCGGAATCCTCGAACAAATCAATATTGAATATCCTGAAGAAAAAGCTCGAAGAACGCCAAGGGACTATGGCCAGAACTACTGCCAGAAATGCTATGGGCATACCTCACAACGCCAAAAACAAGCACAGGAGAGACGCCTTACTTACTAGTTTATGGGACTGATGCAGTAGTACCAGTCGAGGTAGGAGAACCAAGTCTAAGGTACTCCCGCAAGAGCGGGTCGGGAAACGACGAGAGCAGGAGGAAAGACCTCGATGAGGCTGAAGAACGAAGAGACATGGCTTGCATAAGGATGGTCGCCCAGAAACAACAAGCAGAGCGATACTACAACAAAAAAGCTAAGGTTAGGACGCTCAAAGTCGGGGACTACGTACTCAAGGCCAAAACACAGGTGAGCAAGGATCCACGAAAAGAAAAACTAGGAACAAATTGGGACGACCCATACAAAATTACAACAACAACAAGCAAAGGGTCGTTTCAACTGGAAATGATAGAAGGAAAACTACTACCAAACAACTGGAACATCGCCCACCTCAAGTACTTCAACTTCTAATGAAAAATGTTCTCTAAGCCATACTCTTTTTCCCTCACCTGAGTTTTGTCTCAATTGGGTTTTCTCGGGGAGGTTTTTAACGAGCCGACGAGGAGGACATTTCGAAGTTAAGCACGAGTGGGTGAGAACACGAGTTAGCCAGTTCATTGCTCGACCTCTCGAATACTTCTATAGGTCGACCGATGAAGAGACTAGATAGACTGGGACTGGAATACTAGCCCGAAAAACATGTATAACTTCTCCAGTATATATAAGCAAAGCATACAAATACATGATGTTCGCCTATGTCTCCACCAAGCTTAACGCTACACCAATTAAGAGTAACATTCGACCTAGCCCGAATCAACTCACATTCGACCTCATTCGAATTAATTAAGAGTAACATTCTACCTCGCTTGAATCAACTCACATTCGACCTCGTTTGAATTAATTAAGAGTAACATTCGACCTCGCTCGAATCAACTCACATTCGACCTCGCTCGAATTAATTAAGAGTAACATTCGACCTCGCTCGAATTTAACTCGCTTTCAACTTCGTTCGAATTAATTAAGAGTAACATTTGACCTCGCTCAAAGCAACTCACATTCGACCTAAGTTCAAATTAATTAAGAGTAGCATTCGACCTCGCTCGAATTTAGCTCGCTTTCGACCTCGTTCGAATTAATTAAGAGTAACATTTTACCTCGTTCGAATCAACTCACATTCGACCTCGTTCGAACTAATTAAGGGTAACATTCGACCTCACTCGAATTTAGCTCACTTTCGACCTCGTTAAAACTAATTAAGGGTAACATTCGATCTCGTTCAAATTAATTAAGAGTAACATTCGACCTCACTCGAATTCAACTTATATTCGGCCTAGCTTGAATTTGATTCACAGATAACCTCGTTCGAGTTTATTATGGCGACGTTTAACTTTGCTCGAGCTAATAAAAGGAACTCGATCGCGTTCGAGCTAACGCCTACCAACACAGTTCTTTTAATCAAGGCAATCGATTGAGGAAAATATTCAAGGAAAAAAATAAAAGACTCGGAAATAAACAGCAAAAATAGCATTCCAAATCAAGAGATATCTTACAAAAGTAAAAACAAAAGATTGCAAAAGTAAAAAGCATTAGAGTATTACAAAAAGTAAAATCAAAAGATTACAAAAAGCATTACTCAGCAGCATCGCCCCCACCATCGTCCTCGCCATCAGAGTATTCGTCCTCATACCAGGCACCTGGCTCAAGCCCGTCCAAGTCATCATCACCATCACTAGCCCCCGGCGTAGCAGAATCGTAACCACAGGCAACCCGAGCTACGCGCGCCTTAGCACGAGCATCCTCAAACTCAGCCTCGAAAACTCTCCCTACCGTGATCAAGTCCCTGAATATGTCTAGTTGAGCCTTGGCATGAATCCACTTCTCGTACAAATCCCACGGAACATCGGGATAAGTGAAAGTGTGAGATGAAGACTGTCGAGCCAGTAGCTGCGCCTTTTCGGCCTCAAGAACGGTGATCCGCTCATTAAGGTCTGAAACCTCTTTATCAAGCCCACCAATCCGCTCGTCAATCCTCACCTCTTTGAGCTTGGCCATCTGCGCATCACTCGCCTGCTCAGACTAGAGGATGCAGATGGTATCTTCTAACGCCACCACCTTCGCCAAAGCCGCCGCCCTGGCCTCTGAGACCCTCTCTAACTCTGCCGCTTTTTCGACCAACTCATCACTTTAGTTGTTAGCTCTGATCGAGCTCTACTCAAGTTCAGACCGCAGGGATGCCACTTGAGCTTGAAGGTCGACACACTCAGCCATGAACCCCTTGCTCACTTTGAGCTCGTCCTCCTTGACTCTAAGCGCTCTCTCGATCACTACATTTGCCGATGACCCTCACGAGTTCATCGTCCTTCTGCTTTAACTTATCCCTAAGAGACTAGAAATTATCGTCTGCACCGAATCGGGTGCATATGTCACAGTGCTTGGCGCGATACTCATGATACTTCAACTCCATTCTCTTGAAAATAGCCCTCCGCTTCTCTTCTCGGCGGGCACTCTCAATCTACAAAATGAGGGTCTAATGAAAAAGGAAGAGCGGAAGAAAAAAGTCAGTAAAAACAAACAAAAAAGAGAAAGAACGCATGGTACGAGAAAGCAGCAGTATGTACGGACTTGCCTGCAGTCGCAGCGAGCAAAGACCCGGTCGGGGCACCTGATTGACAAAAAGCGGGGGTAGGAGCCTTCACTCTTCTCGGAGCCCTGCGACCTGACAGCAAAAACAGAAGTTAAACTGACATACTACATGAAGGAAGGGAGTGAAAAAGAAGACGGCATGAAGGTCGAAGCAACAAAAGATCGAAATGAATGACTTACCGGTCGAAGAATGTTTATGTCCAAACTTCTTGTTGAACGACGACCATTCGTGGATCCCAACCATGTGGGGTAACATTTGACTCACTCAGTCGCGAATGTCGGCGACCAACGTAGGAAGCTCCTTCTCGGCTGCACAAAAGAGGAAGAAGAATGATTAAGTCACCGGTGAGAGACAACACAAGCAATCAGTCAGCAAAAACACTTACAAGCGAAGTTCCACACTTTAAGGAACCCACTAGGGTTCGCCACCACATGCTCGGTCTTAATGTAGAAGAAGTTAAACCAAAACCGATGATTTGCCTTATCGTCCATCTTCACCACCAATCCATTGGTCCCACGGTGGCGGAGGTGTATCATCATATCCCTGTGAAAGCTTGGCGCGAAAAGGTGTAGCAGATGGCGGATGGAAATCCCGCGGTTAGCCAGCTCCGCGTACTTTATCAACATGAGGAAGAGTTTATAAATATAGGAGGAGAGCTAGGCCGGACAGATGCCGTAGTAGCGGTAGAATTCCTCCGCCAACTGAGGAAGAGGAAGAGAATAACCCACTTGGAACGGGTACGCGTAAAATGCGCAATACCCAGGATGATGAATATGGATTACGTCGTTCCCAACTGGGACCAGGTCGATGTGGGCCGGGATGTTGTACTTGGCTCTAATCTCGGCGAGATCGGCTGCATCTATTTCTGACTTTACAGGTTCAGGCTCGTCCGCAGGTGACTTCGAGAAGTCCGACCTGACTTTATCATTACGAGGAATGATTTCCTCCACGGTGGGAAAGCTCTCATCCTCGGCAACGACTGCAGCATCGTCATCATCAAGGGGCATTCTCACTACTAGTGGGGTTGGTTCAGGAACCTCATCAGAGACAAGAGGTGTATTAACCATTTTTGGTTAGTTGTAAATACAGAAGGCACGAACTCGAAAGAGGCAGAAATAACAAGAATCACTCGAACCAGAAATGAGAGTAAGAGTGCGAAAAATGGAAACAACTAGAGTAGGAATACAGGAAGAAGAAGAAGAGAGGAAAAGATGCAGGTTCAAAGGCTGGAAAGTATAAAGGTTTACTCAAAAAGTTTCCCATCCTTATTTATAGAGAACACTGACACTCAGATCGAGACAAATCAACCGTCAAATACACAGGGATCGAAACAATATGGGCACGGGAAGCGATGCAACACATCGGGAAGATGCGTAATAATGACGCGTGAGGCCGTGACGTCATTCTAAACCAATGTCATTAAGTGTGGTTCTCAAAACGCCACGTCACCATCTCAGCCGCGATCCTCACTACTCGACCTCCCCATCCGAATTTCCCAAACCACGACAAATGAAGCCCGCTCATCGAAGTCGACCAAAAGACAACCTCGATAAGCGGAGGGGCTAATTGTATGGGTTAAAATCAGACCAAGGAAATTCGACATGCGGAGATGATTATCATGAGTGATTTGCAAATCAACACGGTCAGTTTGGCCGAGGTCGACCAGTGATCAACAGAACGAGCGGCTGAGCGGTCCATCAGGGCCGAGGTCGAGCAACACAGATAGAAGAAACAACTAATTTTGTTTTGGGATCTTCAGACTCTCTGTTTGTACTTTTTAGGGTCCTTCGGGAATATCTCATTTAAATAGTATGACAGATAAAGCAAAATGCATGTAATATTCCGTAGGATAAGAACTCTTCTGAAAAGCAAGTTCCCTAGATAAATACAAAGTATAACTTTATGAAGAGATTCGATCATTTTGGATTATCCATTGTTATTTCTACCAAAGTGCTCACTACTTTTGTTATATTAAGGTAGAGAGATTGTTTCCAATAAACTTTCGGCATCTTTCTCTGCAAGATCTTCCCACCTTGCTCTTGGGGTGACTCGAACTCACAACCTCTTGGTTAGAAGTGGAAGTTGTTTACCATCAGAGCAACCCCTCTTACTTTTTTTGATAAGTTGTTAAAGTATTAAAAATAATACCGTAAGGAATGTCAAAAAGGTGTAAAGATGTGCGTTACGTGTAGAGAATGTTACGCCTCGTTCTACTTGATGTTCGACCATTTTAATACATTTACTTTAATTCTTCCAAATATCAATGATAAAAGTAAAACATTTATTATACAGTAGGTTAAAAAAGCTGTTAAAGTATAAAATTCTACTCCAGAAAGAGTAATTCACTTTTCATAAATTTGGTTGGCAAGGTCAATTTTGTCCTTTGGGATATCCGGATATAGAGGAGACACAAATGCAGGTTTTATATGTTAAAGATTGTTGCCTAAATGGTGATAATTATTTTGTCCTTCAAAGTTCAATTCACATGTCTAACTTCGCTCTAGAATTTGACAATATAGATAGGCACATTTAGTAACCTGCTAATTTGCTATGTACGACTCCCACAATAGACATCCCACCTGCCTAAGCTGTTTTCCCAATTATTTTATTAAATATCTGACAATCTTATAAAGTCTATGTTATCCCTCATCCTTACTTTTATTAGAGTAATATGCTAAACTTTCGAAATTTATTTATTTTGAAAAATCTTATTTTATTTTAGTATTTTTTTAAAAAGTACTTTTGAAGAACAATAATTTGTGTTTGACTAATTAATTTGAAAGCAATTTGCCAATATTAGACGAAAAAGCTATAGGAAAAAGTTACTTTTTCAGTTTCCGCTACTACTCAAAGATACTTATTTTATTTCTAAAAGTTTGGCCAAACACTTTTAGTAACTTTTAATTTTCTTGAAATTTGACCAAACATGCTAGCACTTTTTTGTTGCCACTCCAAGCTTTAGGAAAATAAAATATAAAATAATTTCACAAGAAGAATATGATTTTGACATTTTAGTATGTACCATAATATATATGGTTTATTATATGAAGTAAGATCAGCATCAAAGTATTACTATAACATTATATATATGTTTTAGTTACTATATTTGGATTGGCTAGAAAATGTATTAATTTAAAGAATATAAAAATATGTCTACTTCAAGTATTTAGTTCAGGGATAATAGCAGTTTTGATCCCTAAGTTATTGATGAATTCTTATTTTGAGCTTGTAATATGTCAGTAAGCATATTTAACATTGAATTCATTAAAATGTGTGTTTTGGTTTTTTTATATAAAATATATGTTATATTTAGATTATTTTAGAACTGTATTACCCTCAAATATGAAGTAAAAATGCAAATTTAACATAACACATGGGTGATAAATGATTTAGCAGTCAATAATTCATTAAATTTGATAAGGTTCACAAGCTAAGGATCAAAAGTGCACATTTCAGTTAATTGAAGGTTAATATACTTAATCACATATTACAAGAACCAAGGTCAAAATTTATCAATATTTCAGGGTCTAAACGTTGTGCAAATTTTCTCTTAATGAACGCATCCTTGACATTGTTCACATATTGGAAATTTTCAAATTTAATTTCTTTACGTTTATTTAGTAATTTGGAAAACTCAAAAATTAATTTCTTATCTATTCGGCAACCAAGCATGTCCTACCCCATTTTGCTATGTCAGGTATGATGGCGAGCAAGGAAGGTGCTATTTCTCAAAAATGTATCACGGCTAGTATTATGTCCTACCCTTTAGTCAGCCCCAAAACAAATATCGAACACCAGATGAAAAGTTCCAAAAAAAAAAAGAGACTTTGTCAAGTTCCTATTTTCTTAGGAGTCTACTTTTGAGGCAGAGTCGGATTTAGGATTTATGCTTTATGGGTTCAATCTGTAAAGTTTTAGCATTGAACCCATTATATTTTTAAGGCTGATGTCATGACCCAAAATTCTAACCTGTCGTGATGGCGCCTATCTCGATAATAGGCAAGCCGACAATCTCAATAAACCATAATTTCTTTTAAGTTTGAAAATATAATATTTAAACACAATCCACAAATCTCGCAAATACCGACACAAACACTTCCAAAACCTGGTGTCACTGAGTACATGTGCATCTAATATGAATACAAATCTGAAAAATACGGCCCATAATAGTCTGAGACCAAATACAGTAAATAAGAAGATAGGGAAGGAGAGGCAAGGTCTCCGAAACACAACAGCTACCTCTGAATCTCCGAAAAATCAACTGTGCGAATGAATTAACACCCGCTATGTTCGGGAACCCCTGCAATTGCACACGAAGTGCAGGGTGTAGTATGAGTACAACCAACTCAGCAAGTAACAATAATAAATAAGGAACTGAAGATAGGGAAGAGCTACACAGTTATAATTCACTTTCAGTAATTCCAGCAAAGAATAGACATGCTTTCAAATCCAGCAGTTTAAGTTAAATCAGTTTTTTACAGTTCAAGTTCATGTAACCCGGATATAAAGTCTTTCAAAGAATTTCACAACAATGATAGATAGCAACTAAGTGCAACAACAAAAGAAAAGCAAGTACAGTCTCTCAGGGCAACAATCACTCAACTCGTCACAACAACTCAACCACTCGGCTCTCGGTCCTCAGCACTCACACTCAATGGGTACCCGCGCTCACTGGGGGTGTACAGACTAACGGGCTCCTACAGCCCAAGCGCTATAATCCGCACGGACAACTCACGTGCTATACGGACAACTCACGTGCTATAGTATCAATATCTAGATCCGCACAGACAACTCACGTGCTGCACAGACAACTCACGTGCTATAGTATCAATATCTAGATCCGCACAGACAACTCACGTGCTGCACAGACAACTCACGTGCTATAGTATCAATATCTAGATCCGCACAGACAACTCACGTGCTGCACAGACAACTCACGTGCTATAGTATCAATATCTAGATCCGCACAGACAACTCACGTGCTGCACAGACAACTCACGTGCTATAGTATCAATATCTAGATCCGCACAGACAACTCACGTGCTGCACAGACAACTCACGTGCTATAGTATAATATCTGGATCCGCACGGACAACTCTCGTGCTGCACGGATAACTCACGTGCTATAATAATATCTCACAATCAGGCCCTCAGCCTCACTCAGTCATAAATCTCTCCAGTCTCTCGGACTCTCAGAAATCATGAAACCAGCCCAAACAACAATGATATGATGCATCAATAATGAACAATAGAGACTGAGATAAAATAAATAAGTAAATTGTGACTGAGTACAGAAAAACCATTAAGCAGATAGTTCAACATGTACACGACCTTTGTGGGTCCCTACACTACCAACATATAATCTAGACATAATTTGTGGTTCAATTTCTCTATTGCATGGAGAATGTATAAATAACAACAGATTATTCAATTTTACAGTTTTATGGGACGGACCAAGTCACAATCCTCTCAGTGCACGCCCACACGCCCGTCACCTAGCATGTGCGTCACCTCCAAAATAACCACATGACACAAAAATTCGGGGTTTCATACCCTCAAAACAGGCATCAGAAAATTTCCAGCAGCAAATCCAAGTTTGAAATTGATCCGATAACCTTTCGAAACTCACCCGAGATCCTCGAGACCTCAACTAAATACACCAACAAGTCCTAAAATATCATACGAACTTAGTCGAAACATCAAATCACATCAACTAACGCTAAAATCATAAATCACACCCCAATTCAAGCTTAATGAAACTTAAGAATTTCCAATATCTACATTCGATGCCGAAACCTATCAAATCAAGTCTGATTGACCTCAAATTTTGCGCACAAGTCATATATGACATAACGGAGCTATGAAAATTTTTTGAACTGGATTCCGACCCCGATATCAAAAATTCAACTACCCGGTCAAACTTCCAAACTTAAATTCCTATTTTAGCAATTTCAAGCCTAATTTAACTAGAGACTTCCAAATAAAATTCCGAACACGCTCCTAAGTCCAAAATCACAATACATAGTTGTTGAAATCATCAAAATTCTATTCTGGGGTCATTTACACATAGGTCGACATCCATCCAACCTTTTCAACTTAAGTTATAAACTTTAGAACTAAGTGTTTCAAGTCATTCTAAAACCTTTTCGGACCCGAACTGACTACTCCGGCAAGTCACATAACAATTATAAAGTACAGAATGATCAGTAAATAGGGGAACAGGACTACAACTTTTAAAAAGACTGGTCGGGTCATTACATCCTCCCCCTCTTAAAATAATCGTTCGTCCTCGAACGAGCATAGAGACATACCTGAAGTGGTAAAAATATGAGGATAACGGCTACGCATATCCTGCTCGGTCTCCCATGTCGCCTCCTTGACCGAATGACCCCTCTACTGAACCTTCACGAAAACAATGTTCTTTGACCTCAGCTTTCGAACCTGCCTGTCCAAAACAACTACTGGTTCCTCAACATAAGATATATCCTTATCCAACTGAACTGAACAGAAGTCTAACACATGAGACGAATCGCTGTGATACTTCCGGAGCATGAAAACATGGAACACTGGATGAACTGCAGAGAGGCTAGGTGGTAGTGCAAGTTTGTAAGCTACCTCCACAACTCTCTCAAGAATCTCAAAAGGCCCAATATACCGAGGGCTCAACTTACCTTTCTTCCCGAACCTCATCACACCCTTCATAGGCGAAATCTGGAGCAAGACCCGCTCACCAACCATGAATGCAACATCACGAACCTTCCGATCCGCATACCTCTTCTGTCTAGATTGGGCTGTATAAAGTCGATCTTGAATTAATTTAACCTTTTCCAAGGCATCCTGAACCAAGTTTGTACCCAATAGCCTAGCCTCGCCCGGTTCGAACCAATCCACTGGAGACCGACACTTCCTACCATACAAGGCCTCATATGGAGCCATCTGAATACTCGACTGGTAGCTGTTGTTGTAAGCAAACTCCATAAGTGGCAAGAACTGATCCCAAGCACCCCCAAAATCTATCACACAAGCACGGAGCATATCCTCCAGTATCTGAATAGTGCACTCGGAGTGTCCGTCCGTCTGAGGGTGAAATGTTGTGCTCAACTCAACCCGAGTACCTAACTCCTGTTGTACAGCCCTCCAGAACCGTGATGTAAATTACGTACCCCGGTCAGAGATGATGGATACTGGTACGCCATGAAGCCTGACGATCTCGCGGATATAAATTCGAGCCAACTGCTCGGAAGAATAGGTAATCATCACATGAATGAAATGAGCTGACTTGGTCAGCCTATCCACAATCACTCAGACTGCATCAAACCTCTGTTGAGTCCGTGGGAGTCCACTCCGGAATCTCTAACTTCTGAAGCAACCCAGCTGGCCGTTGATGCTCATACTTCACCTGCTGGCAATTTAGACACCGAGCTACATATTCCACTATGTCTTTCTTCATCCTCCTCCACCGGTAATGTTACCTCAAGTCCTGATACATTTTTGCGGCACCCGGATGAATGGCATACCACGAACTATGAGCCTCTTGGAGAATCAACTCATGCAAGCCATCTACATTGGGTACACATAGCCCGCCCTGCATCCGTAATACATCGTTATCTCCAATAGTGACTTTCTTGGCATCACCATGCTGAACTGTATCCTTAAGGACAGACAGATGGGGGTCATCATACTGACGCTCCCTGATACAATCGTAAAGAGAAGACTGAGAAACCATACAAGACAAAACTCGGCTCGGCTCGGAAACATCCAATCTAACAAACTGATTGGCCAAGGCCTGAACATCCAAGGCTAAAGGACTTTCTGCTACTTGTAAATATGCTAAGCTACCTAAACTCTTCACCTTACGACTCAAGGCATCGACCACTACTTTGGCCTTTCCGGGATGATAGAGAATGGTAATGTCATAATCCTTAAGAAACTCCAACCACCTTCGCTACCGCAAATTAAGATCCTTCTGTTTAAACAAATGTTATAGACTCCGATGAATGGTATATACCTCACACTGGACATCGTACAAGTAATGACGCCAAATTTTCAAGGCATGAACAATAGATTCTAACTCAAGGTTGTGGACCGGATAATTCTTCTCATGTACCTTTAACTGTCTGGACGCATAGGCAATCACCCTACCGTTTTGCATCAGCACTGCGCCGAGACCAATACATGACGCGTCACAATAAACAGTATAAGACTCTGAGCCTGTAAAAAATACCAATACTGGAGCTGTAGTCAAAGCTATCTTGAGCTTCTGAAAGCTCTCTTTACACTCATCCGACCACCTGAACGGAGCACCTTTCTGGGTCAATTTAGTTATAGGTGATGCAATAGACAAGAAAACCTCCACGTAGCGAATATAATAACCGACCAAGCCGAGAATATCCGAATCTCAGTAACTGAAGATGGCTTGGGCCAACTCTGAACTGCCTCTATTTTCTTCGAATCCACCTTAATTCCTTCACTGGACACTATATGTCCCAAGAATGCCATCGAACTAAGCGAGAACTCACACTTAGAGAATTTGGCATAAAGTCTCTCATATTTCAATCTTTGTAATACAATACCCAAGTGTTGTGCATGCTCCTCCTGACTACATGAGTATACCGGGATATCATAAATAAATACTACGATAAATGAATCAAGATATGGATGGAATACACTATTCATCAAGTGCATAAATGTTGCTGGAGCGTTGGTTAGCCCAAAAGACATCACAATAAATTCATAGTGGCCATAACAAATTTTGAATGTCGTCTTTAGAATATCCGAATTCCGAATTTTCAACTGGTGATACCCAGATCTCAAATCAATTTTGGAGAACACCCTCGCTCCCTGAAGCTGGTCAAATAAGTCATCAATACGCGGCAAGGGATATTTATTCTTGATTGTAACTTTGTTCAACTGCCTTAATCGATGCACATCCGTATAGTACCAATCTTTCTTTTTCACAAACAGAATTGGTACACCCCAAGGTGACACACTAGGCCTAATAAACCCTTTTTCAAGGAGTTCCTAAATTTTCTCTTTCAATTCTTTTAACTCAGCTGGTATCATACGATATGGAGGAATAGAAATGGGCTGAGTGCCCTGCACTAAGTCAATACCGAAATCAATATCCCTGTCGGGTGGCATACCCGGCAGGTCTGCAGGAAATACATCCAAAAAGTCTCGCACGACCGGTACTGAATCAATAATATGAGTATCTACATCAACATCTCTCACAAAGGCCAAATACGACAAACATCCCTTTCCAACCATACATTGGGCCTTCAAATAAGAAATTACCCTACTAGGAACAAAATCTAGAGAACCTCTCCATTCAACCTTTGGCAACCCCGGCATCGTAAACATCATATTTTTTGCATGACAGTCCAGAGTAGAATGACATGGAGACAACCAATATATACCCAGGATTACATCGAAATCAACCATACCGAGTAATAAGAGATCAACTCTAGTATCCAGTTCCCCAATAGTTACCACACACGACCGATACACACGGTCCACAGTAATAATATCGCCCACCGGTGTAGATACACAAACACGTGAAACTAAGGACTCACGGGGCATATACAGATAATGAGCAAAATATGATGATACATATGAATAAGTGAAACCAGGGTCAAATAATATAGAAGCTTCCCTGTGGCACACTGAAACAATACTTGTGATCACTGCATCTGAAGCAACAACATCTGGCATGGCAGGAAAAATATAGAATCGAGCCTGACTGCTACCTGATCGGCCTCCCCATCTTGGGCGACCCTTAGCTGCCTGACCCTCACTCGAGCTGGCTGGGCGGGTGGTGGAACTGCTAGTGCTGGTGCCGTCAGTCGAGAACTCTGCTGTGGAGCCCCACTCAACAGCCTAGGATAATCTCTCTTGAAATGACAAAATTCTCTGCACTCGAAACAACCCCTCTTCTGACGGAACTGCTGCTCCTGATAACCCGAGAAATTACCTGTAGAAGCCTAAGCGGACGAGGCATTATGAGAACTCTGCGCTAGTAGAACACTGAATAAAGACTGTCCTGAGTGGCACTGTAAGAACTGTGGCTAGTTGATGCACCACGATGAGCTGGACGACCCGTCTGAGCGTGTCTATAAGAACGACCCCTACCGCAATAAAACTGACCCCCTGAAGGGACACTGCTGTAATCACCTAGACCATGAGGCCTCTTAGCCTCACTCTCTCCACATTCCTAGCTACGAACCATCTCTATCTATCGAGAAATGTCAACTACCTCATCAAAAGTAGCACCAGATATCCTCTCCCTAGTCATAAGTCACCGCTGCTGATATGTGAGGCCATCAATGAACCTCTTAATCCTCTCCCTATCAGTGGGAACCAACCAGACTGCGTGACGAGCCAACTCATAAAATCTCATCTCGTACTGCATCACAGACATACCATCCTAATGTAACTGCTCAAACTGTCTGTGTAGCTCCTCTCTGCGAGACTGCGACACAAACTTCTCCAAAAAGAGAATGGAGAACTCCTTCCATGTAAGTGGTGCTACACAGATTAGCCTACGCCTCTCATAAGCCTCCCACCATCTGAAGGCAGCCCCAGAAAGCTGAAAAGCGGTGAATGCGTAGCCACTGGTCTCTAGAATACCTGCTGTCAGAAGTATCCGTTGGTACTTATCCAGAAAACTCTGAGCACCCTTTGACTCAATACCGCTAAATGGTGGAGGTTGAAGCCTCTCAAATCTCTCAAGTCTCCTCTGCTCATCATCAACCATAACAGGAACTACCGGGGCCTGAGATGCTGCAGCCGGCTGGGCTGGTAGTGCCCCCGGTATCTGAAGTCCCTGTACTACCTGGTCTGGAATTCGGGCTACAGGGGTATGAGTACCTCCCCCGGCCTGAGAAGTGGCAGGTACGGCCTGAGCCAAAACCACCTGAGCCAAAACCACCTGAGCCGAAACCACCTGAGCAAGATCAGTACAAAATTTCAATATATGGGCCAGAGCCTCCTGAAGGCCTGGAATCACAATAGATGTAATTGGTGCTTGAGCTGGTCCTGTCGGCTCAACTGTATCCGGAATCTTCTCCTGAGCTAGGGCAACTGGTGGTACTACATGTGTGCTCCAACTGTTGTATGAGCTATACCTCGATCTCTACCTCGGCCCCCGGCCTCTACCACCGCCTCGGCCTCTCACGGCCCTAATGGTGGCACTGGTGGCTGACCATCCGATCCAGTAGTACGTCTCCTCACCATCTGTGTGAGAACAGAATAACAGAAATTTAGTTTCCGGAATCAACAAATTCGCACGACAGAATACAAGAAAGTGATATGTTTCTAAGGGTTCTGCAGCCTCTCGAAGATAAGTACAGACGTTTCCGTACTAATCCGCAAGACTCTACGAAACCTGCTCATGACTCGTAAGACCTATGTAACCTAGGCTCTAAACCGACTTGTCACGACCCAAAATTCTAACCTGTCGTGATAGCGCCTATTTCAATACTAGGCAAGCCTACAATCTCAATAAACCACAACTTCTTTTAAGTTTGAAAATATAATATTTAAATACAATCCACAAATCTCGCAAATACCGACACAAACACTCCCAAAACCTAGTGTCACTGAGTACATGAGCATCTAATATGAATACAAGTCTGAAAAATACGGTCCATAATAGTCTGAGACCAAATACAGTAAATAAGGAGATGGGGAAGGAGAGGCAAGGTTTGCGAAACACGGCTACTACCTCTGAATCTCTGGAAAATCAACTGTGCGAAAGAATTAACACTCGCTATGTCCGGGAATACCTGGATCTGCACACGAAGTGCAGGGTGCAGTATGAGTACAACC
The DNA here is from genome assembly GCA_000715115.1 of Nicotiana otophora. Lineage (NCBI taxonomy): Eukaryota > Viridiplantae > Streptophyta > Magnoliopsida > Solanales > Solanaceae > Nicotiana > Nicotiana otophora. The sequence continues at coordinate 135,615 of AWOL01S0013365.1, read as the reverse complement.
AACTCAGCAGTAACAATAAAAAAAAGGAACTGAAGATAGTGACGAGCTATACAATTATAGTTCACTTTCAGTAATTCCAGCAAAGAATAGACATGCTTTCAAATCCAGCAGTTTAAGTTAAATCAGTTTTATATAATTCAAGTTCATGTAATCCGAATATAAAATCTTTCGGAGAATTTCACAACAATGACAGATAGAAACTAAGTGCAACAACAAAAGAAAAGCAAGTACATCCTCTCAACTCGTCACAAAAACTCAACCACTCGGCTTTCGGTCCTCAGCACTCACCCTCAATGGGTACCTACGCTTACTGGGGGGGGGGATACAGACTCCGAAGGGGCTCCTACAGCCCAAGCGCTTTAATTTGTACGGACAACTCACGTCCTATAGTATCAATATCCGGATCCGCACAGACAACTCACGTGCTATAGTATAATATCTGGATTCGTACGGACAACTCACGTGCTGCACGGACAACTCACGTGCTATAATAATATCTCACAATCAGGCCCTCGGCCTCACTCAGTCATAAATCTCTCTAGTCTCGCGGTCTCTCAGAAATCATGAAACCATCCCAAACAATAATGATATGATGCATCAATAATGAACAATAGAGACTGAGATAAAATAAACAAGTAAACTGTGACTGAGTACAGAGCAACCATTAAGCAGATAGTTCAACATGTACACGACCTCTGTAGGTCCCTACAGTGCCAACATATAATCTAGACATGATTTGTGGTTCAATTTCTCTACTACACGAAGAATGTACAGATAACAACAGATTATTCAACTTTACAGTTTTAGGGGACGGACCAAGTCACAATCCCCTCGGTACACGCCCACACGCCCGTCACCTAGCATGTGCGTCACCTCCAAAATAACCACATGGCACAAAAATCCGGGGTTTCATAGCCTCAGGACCATATTTAAAATTGTTTCTTACCTCAAGCCGTGTAATTCTTTATTCTGTAATGTCTTTTCCTCGTGAATTGGCTTCTATAAAATTTATTTGAATTAATTCCATAAGAAAATTCTAATTTTCCAATAAAATCCGAAATTTGGATCAAAAATCACTCGTGGGGCCCACATCTCGAAATTTGGCGAAAGTTATAAAATATGAACGACCATACAACCACGAGTCTAATCATACCAAAATGACTAAATTCCAATAACAATTCGACCCTCAAATCCTCAAATCTATCCAAGAGGGTTTTCAAACTTTTCCAACTTAATTTACCAATTAAATGATAACAACAGTGATAGATTCGGGTAATCTAACCAAAATTGAGTTAAGAACACTTACCCCGATATTTTCTTTTAAAATCTCCTGAAAATCGCCTCTTCCCGAGCTCCAATTAGGTAAAAATAAAAAATGGGACGAAGTCCCATTTTCTGAACTTAAACTCTTTACCCGGACATTTCTTCTTCGCGAACGTGGTCAGTGCCTCGCGTTCGCGAAGCACAAAAATTGTGTTGCCAAACATTGCCCTTTGAGAACGCAAAGTCAACCTCGCGAACGCGATGTATTGTCTGGCTTGGCCTTCACGAACGTGAGCTGCCCTTCGCGAACGCGAGGCTTCGATCGCGAACGCGAAGGTTGCACCTCGACCCTTCGCGAATGCATGCCCTTGGTCGCGAACGCGAAGCACAAAATGTGCCAGTCCAAATTTCCACTTTGCGAATACGAGACTCCCCTCGCGAACGCGAAGAAAGAATCCAGTACAGGCATCAGAAAATTTCCAGCAGCAAATCCAAGTTCGAAATTGATCTGATAACCTTCCGAAACTCACCCGAGGCCCTTGGGACCTCAACCAAATACACCAACAAGTCCTAAAACATCATACGGACTTAGTCAAAACCTCAAATCACATCAACTAATGCTAAAATCACAAATCACACCCCAATTCAAGCTTAATAAAACTTAAGAATTTCCAACTTCTACATTCGATGTTAAAACCTATCAAATCAAGTCTGATTGACCTCAAATTTTGCGCATAAGTCATAAATGACATAACGGAGCTATGAAAATTTTCAGAACTGGATTCCGACCCCGATATCAAAAAGTCAACTCCCCAGTCAAACTTCTAAACTTAAATTTCTATTTTAGCCATTTCAAGCCTAATTTAACTACGGACTTCCAAATAAAATTTCGAACACGCTCCTAAGTCCAAAATCACCATACGGAGATGTTGGAATCATCAAAATTCTATTCCGGGGTCGTTTACACATAGGTCAACATCCAACCAACCTTTTCAACTTAAGTTTTAAACTTTGAAACTAAGTGTTTCAATTCATTCTAAAATCTCTCCGGACCGGAATCGACTAACCCCGGCAAGTCATATAACAGTTATAAAGCACATAATGAGCAGTAAATAGGGGAACAAAGCTACAACTTTTAAAATGACTGGCCGGATCGTTACAGTTAAATTCATATACAACCCCTTAAACTTGTCTAGATTTTCATCTAAATACCTAAACTAAGCTAGTGACTTATTAGACACTCAATCTCTACTTAAATTGTGCCGATTAGACACTACGAGCTGACATGGCACACAATGTGACTTTCACCTAAGTTTAGCGCATGAAGCTATTAAAAAAGCAGCTGACATTGATTTTAGAAGTAATAAGACCTACCCTCTTCTGTATTTATTTTTGGAACACCTTTCTAATTATCTTTCCCCACCTAGAGATAACTATTCCGATAACCTCCCTACTTCGATGGCCCTCCTCCATTTTTTCAAACAACTTGCAGCTCCTACTCTCTCTTCTTCACACCACCATTTTTCTTTCAATAAATACACATACACAAAGGGCTCCTACTCTCTTATCTCTAGCTCCCCTCAATTGGATCTTCACTCACTGAAACACCACAATAGTTACAGCTCATGAAAATCCGACGCCTTTTTCGCCAGTCATCTATGCAACGAATTTCCCTGCTCACTCACTTCCTCTTAAAATACCCAGCTAAGAGCTCATTTTGAAATCTTCAGTGAAGTTGCTGATCACCTTTTGTTCACCTATTACTCCATCTTTTTTCTCTCAAGTGCTTCTGTGGAATTTCTCGGTCCTTTTTAATTTCTTTCAAAAGGCCACAAAGTATTGAGATAAAGCAAACATATCCCTCTTATCTGCAATTGCCGTCTTATTTAGAGTGGTGAAGCTGGCTAGTAGAAGAGAAATGGAGAAGGGTCTCCTCTTTCGGTTGTTTTGGGTTTTTGCCATGGATGAAGGCTCGAGTTATTTTTGTCATGGTGGAGTTGAAGAAGGTTGTTCAATGGCGGTGGAAAGATGAAGAAATTGACTTTTGGAGAAGGATAAGTGAGGGGTAAAACCAAAAAGAGCCATATGACCTTTTCTTATTTGCCATGTCACCGCGTGTGGATTACACGCATTTTATTTTCCTGACTGTGTCAGCTCGTCGTGTCTGATTGGCATAATGTAAGTAGAGATTGGGTGTCTAATAGGTCACTAGTTTAGTTTAGGTGTTTAGATGAAAAGTTTGGGCAAGTTTAAGGGGCTTAATATGTATTCAACCTATTTTTAAATTTATGGGTTCATATTACAATATTAATAACTTTTTACACATAAATTTATGCTCCGCGCCAAAAGTATTGAGTTCAGTTGAATCCGGTACCGATACCTTGCATCCGCCTCTACTTTGAGATGGAGGATAACATTTCGGGATGCCTGCAGATAAGCAAGGGTTGTTTGGCGTTAAAATGGCATGGCATAGCCATTTTTACGGTTGTCTATCCAAAATTAGCCATCATCGCTAATGTAAATGATTTCTAGCCAATTTAACTTAAAATATATTAATAAATGACATTTTTACCCTTCTTCTTTTTAACGTGCTGTTTAGTTAGTTTTCATTTTTCAATCGCTTTTTACTTTCTTTTTAGAGTTGTGTACGAATTTCTCTTTTATGAGAACACTTTCTTCGAATTTAGTCTTGGTTAGGTCAAATTTTCTTCAAATTTGCTTCAGATTTGCCTGGGTAAGTGTTGTTTTTACAGTACCGTGTTTGAATTTTTGTTGTTATTGTTGTTTTATTTTTGATTTCCGTACTGTTAGGGTTTAAATATTTGTGGTATTTTAGCATCGATGTTTTTTTTTTCTCTGTTCAGTAGTTCGTATTTCTGATAATTTTGTCACTCTGTTATTAGTTTTATGTTGTAATGTTGTAATCATTGCGTAATTTGTTTTGATAAGTTGTTCAAATATTTTTGTAGTCGTTGTATATTAAGGTGAATTTTCAAGTAGTGTTTTGCTTCAACTTCATTATACATTGCTGGAGTTCATGTTAAAACTTGAAATCCAGAGCAATGTGCTGGACTTCATACCTAAAAATTTAATTTTTTGTAATAAATTTAGTTCCAGTATATTATTCTGTACATCTGACCTCTGAAGTCTTGTTGTCCAGTATTATATGCTGGATGAGTTTTATAAGATACTGGAGTTTTTTTATTTTGAAAATACTTATTTTTACTAATAAATTTGGTTCCAGTATATTATACGAGAAGCATGACTTCTGAAGGCTAGTTGTTCAATTTTTTATACTGGAGGAGTATTATATTATATTGGAGTTTTGTTTCTATTTAATTAGTTCTGTTTAATATTAATTTGTATGTGTGATTTTTTATATGGGTTTTGATTATGTTTTTTAATTGTAGCCCAATATTTGTTTATGGAGTTTTATTTTTGTAAATAAATTTGGTATAATATATTATACGGGAAGTCTGTCTTCTGAAGTCTTGTTTCCCAGTAATTTATACTGGGTGATTATTATAATATACTGAAGTTCTATTTATTTCTGATTACTTGTGTTTAATGATAATCTGTATTTGTGTTTTTTTCTTTTTAAATTCTAGCCCATTATTTGTTTATGGAGTTTAATTTTTGTAGTAAATTTGGTCCAGTATGTTACATGTGTCATGACACAATTATGATATAGGCCATGATGGTGCCTAACGCCGCTAGACAAGCCGATAGTGAGCTAACCACGTGATTTCTCTTTTTAAAAGGTTTTCAAGTAATTAAACTTCCCTTAATTTAAAAGTTTTAAGAAATGACAGATTTTAAATAATAAGACAAAAGCAACTGGGTGCAATTATAATCATAGAAATAACACCCAAAATCATAAGTCAACTAGTGTGTGCCAAGAACTTGTGTCACAAGTGTATGCACATCTAGTAGAGTATACAAAAGAATACTAGTCTACTGTCCGAAGAGAAATAGACAGAAAAATACAATCAAAACAAAGACTCTGGCTGCTGCAGATCGGGCTTAGAAGGTAGCTCATCGTGAAGCCTCAAGTGATAATCAAGTGTGCGCGCTGGACTGATACCCAGATGCACCTGCCTCGATCCTGCACATTTAAGTGCGGAAGTGTAGCGTGAGTACATAAATAACATGTACCCAGTATGTATCTAGTCTAACCTCGAAGAAGTAGTGATGAAGGGTCGACTTCGACACTTACTATGGGCCAACAATATAATAATGTGAAATTCTAATTAAACATGATAGATATAAATGACAGTAGAACTCAGAGTAGGAAATAAATAAGCAATCCTTTTCCCGTTAGTAAGAACCGAATCATTTCCCTCATTTAAACATGTGATTTTTCAGCCAATGAAATAAATATCAAATATAAAGGGGACTTCCAGTATTATTACGCACGAATTATGCCGAGGACGTCCGGCCCGGTCCAAATATACATATAGATAAACTATATGCACTACCGAGGGTCGAATGGCACGAACCATAGATGCATTTATTAACCTGCCGAGGCGAACGACCCGCTCCCATAAGAGTAGTGAAAATATCACCCCGCTCGCGGAATATACTTGCGACGTGGTTAAATATAAATATCTCAAGTTAATCATAACATCCATCAATTCTTTTCAAAATAAGGAAATTCAACTTGAAATTTTTGAAATCTGTAAATCCTCAACCCCAGCTCTATTCAAGACAATTAACAAACATAATCAAGTAACGGGGTCCACAAAGCATAGTGTATGCCTAAAACTACCCGAACATAAGCATAAATAGTAGCTACGTACGGACTCTCATTACTTCGTGCGTATGTAGCCCCCACAAGTAGAAGCATGTATTAATTAAGTTCACCCATGGGGTTAATTTCCTCATACAAGGTTAGAAAAGAGACTTACCTTGATTCAAAGCCTACTTTCCGGTCCAAGATTGTGCCCAAACCCTCAATTTGGTGCAAAACGACTCGAAACTAGTCAAATATCATATAAAATAGTCAATACATGCTCAAAAGTTCATATCATAACTATCAAAGTGATTTTCCAAGCCTATTTGCAAAATTCCTCAAATTCACCCTCGTGCCCACGTGCCCGAATTCCAAATATTTTCAAAGAGAGTTGTTACCCATAACTCCATGAACTCAAATATATGATTTTCACTAAATTCCATAACCAATTTCTTGGTTAAATCTTATTTTTATCAAAAACCTAGGTTTTCATCTAAACCCTTGATTTTCACTAATTTTTACATGTTAATCTACCCATAATCTATGTATTTAAATCATATTGTGTACAAATTACTTACCTCAAGGTGCTAGGTGAAAACCCTCTTCCAAGAGCTCCAAAAATCAGCCAAGAGTTGAAAGGAAATGAGTTAAATGGCCTAAGTCCCACATTTAATAGAGCTGTGCACAGGCCTAAGATGTCGCATTTGCGACACCTGGTTCGCAAATGCGACAAAACCATCGCAAATGCGAACCTGGACCTCTACTGCCAAGGTCAAAAATGCGACAAAGGAGTCGCAAATGCGGACTAAGTTGAGGTCACAAATACGACCAAAGTATCGCAAATGCGAACACTGACCCATGTCAGGCTCCATCGCAATTGCGAAGCCTTTCTCGCAAATGCGAGGTTCCCAAATGCAAACAATTCTCGCATTTGTGAAACCTGCAGCACCAACAATAAAACACTAGAAAACTGAAGTTTTTCCCAACTTTCCGAACATCCGAAACTCACCCGAGACCTTGGGGCTCAATACCAAATACCCACACAAGTCTAACAACATCATACAAACTTGCTCATACGATCGAAATACTGAAATAACATAAAAAACCACGAACCGGATGCCAAAATGCATGGATTAACTCATCAACTCCAAAACTTCTAAAAATACTTTCGCACTCCCGATGCCTATCAAATCAACTCGGAACGACGTCAAATTTTGCGTGCAAGTCTTAAATAACATTACAGACCTACTCCAACTTTCAGAACTTGAATCCGAAGCCGATGTCAAAAAGTCCAATTTCGGTCAAACTTTCAAAAAACTTCAAGTTTCTAACTTTCACTAAATGACTCCGAAATGACCTACGGACCTCCAAATCCACTTCTGGACGCGCTCCTAAGTCCAGAATCACCATACAGAGTTATTCCCAGGCTCAGAATCAAAACACGGTGTCTAGAATGTAAAAATCCACTTCAACCCAAACTTATTAAATTCACTCAAAATGCCAACTTTCATTATTAGGCGTCGAAATGCTCCTGGGTCATCCAAAACCCTATCCGAACATACGCCTAAATCCGAAATCATCATACGAACCTATTAGAACTATCACGACCCAAAACCTAGCCCGTCGTGATGGCATATATCTCCATACTAGGAAAGCCGACAATCTCAATAAACCATATATCTTTTAAATACGAAAACATAATGATTAATTTCAGCGGAAGAAAATTTCACAAGTACAAATATAAATAAACCCAAAACCCGGTGTCACTGAGTACATGAGAATCTAATATTAATACAAGTCTGGAAAATATGGTTTATAATAATCTGAAACCAAATACATTAAACAAGGAGATAGGGAAGGAGAGGCAAGGTCTGCGAAACACAACAGCTACCTCAAAATCTCCGAAAAACCAACTATGCGAAAGACTCAACACCCGTTATGTCCGGGAACACCTGGATCTGCACACAAAGTGCAGGGTGTAGTATGAGTACAACCAACTCAGTAAGTAACAATAATAATTAAGGAACTGAAGACAGTGACGAGTTACACAGTTGTAGTTCATTTTCAGTAATTCCAGCGAAGAATAGACATGCTTTCAAATCTAGCAGTTTAAGTCAAATCAATTTTATACAGTTCAAGTTCATGTAATTTGGATATAAAATCTTTTAGAGAATTTCGCAGTAATGACAGATAGCAACTAAGTGTAACAACAAATGAAAAGCAAACACAGCCTCTCAGGGAAACAGTCACTCAACTCGTCACAACATCTCAACCACTCGGCTCTCACCCCTCAGCGCTCACCCTCAATGGGTACCCGCGCTCACTAACGGTGTACAGACTCCGGAGGGGCTCCTACAGCCCAAGCGCTATAATCCGCACGGACAACTCACATGCTATAATATCCCGCACGGACAACTCACGTGTTGCACGGATAACTCACATGCTATAATATCCATACCTCACCGACAGGACCTCGACCTCACTCAGTCATCAACCTCTCTAGTCTCTCGGGCTCTCAGAAATCACAAAGATCAGCCCAAACGAAGATAACATAGTGTATCAATAAAGAAATCAAGAAAGACTGAGGCATGATATGCAAGTAAAATCATGACTGAGTACAAGACAACAATTATCAAATAATTCAATAAGTACGCGACCTCTGCGGGTCCCAACAGTACTATCACATAGCCTAAGCATGATTTACAGTCAAATTTGTTCAACATATAGAGAGCATATAGCTAACAACAAGTTATTCAACTTTACAGTTTCACGGGACGGACCAAGTCACAATCCCCTCGGTGCACGCCCACACGCCCGTCACCTAGCATGTGCGTCACCACCAAAATAATTACATGACACACAATCTGAGGTTTCATACCCTCAGGACCAGATTTATAATTGTTACTTACCTCAAACCGTGAAATTCTTATTCCGCTAAGCCTTTGCCTCGTGAATTGGCCTCCAAACGCCTCGAATCTAGCCACAAATAATTCGATTAAGTCAATAAAAGTTATTGGAATTAATTCCATAAGAAAATGCTAATTTTCTATAAAAATCTGAAATTTAGCTCCAAAATCGCACGTGGGGCCCACGTCTCGGAATCCGACAAAAGTTACAAAATCCGTAAAGCCCATTCAACCACGAGTCTAACCATACACCAAAATCCGACCTCAACTCGACCTCCAAATCATCAAATCTTATTTCCAAATCCCTAAGTTTAAATCTCCGATTTACACCTCAAAAATACGTAATCTAGTCGGATTATTTGATGATAATTCAATATTATGGAGTAGAAGTGATCACAAGTGACTTACCTCGAGTTTCCCTTAAATTCTCTCTCAAAATCGCCCCAAAAACCGTGCTTGAAGGTCCAAAAATGACAAAACTCGGAACTCCTTCGAAATGTATACTGTCCAGGGTTTCTGCACCTGTGACTAACTTAGCCGCTTCTGTGGTCTCGCAGGTTCTAGAATTCAACCGCTTCTGCGGTTTCGCCAAGCCTCCACTGGAGCCGCTTCTGCGAGCTAGGAGCCGCTTCTGCAGGCTCGCATTTGCGAGGCTAGCTCCACTTCTGCGGAAAGCTCGCTTCTGTGATGGCTGGTGCGCACATGCAGCTTCGCACCTGCTATCAAACCTCCGCATGTGCGAAAATACCAGAAGGAAAAATTCCAATAGTGGTTTTAAGTCCGAATTTGATCCGCTAACCATCCGAAACTCACCTGAGGGCCCCGGGACCTCAACCAATTATACCAACAAGTCCTAAAATATTATACGAACTTAGTCGAGCCTTCAAATCACATCCAACAAAATTAAAAACACAAATCACGCATAGATTCAAGTCTAATGAACTTTGAAACTTCTAATTTTTACAAACGACGCCAGAACCTATCAAATCACGTCCGATTGACCTCAAATTTTGCACACAAGTCATAAATGATATAACAGAGCTATGAAAATTTTCAGAACTGAATTCTGACTCCGATATCAAAAAGTCAACTCCCTAGTCAAACTTTCCAAAAATTCAACTTTCACCATTTCAAGCCTAATTCCTCTACCGACCTCCAAATAATTTTCCGGACAGGATCCTAAGTCCAAAATTACCATACGAATCTATTGAAAGCATCAAAATTCTATTCTGGGGTCGTTTTCACATAAGTCAGACTCCGGTTAACCCTTCTCAGCTAAACTTCCAACATGAAATGCGTTCTTCCGAACTAATCTCGAAACACCTGAAAATCAAAACCAACAATATCACATACGTCATAATACATCATATGAAACTATTCAAGACTTCAAATAGTTCAAAAGAGCATAAATGCTCAAAATGACCGGTCGGGTCGTTACAATCTCTTCCACTTAAATATACGTTCATTCTCAAACATGCCAAGAGTTATTCCTAAGCCTTTAAATCACTGTTCCTCCTTACCATGTACATAACTGGGGGAGATCCCGCGTCACCCTATTTTATATAGGCCCGGCGACATAACACAACTGAAAATCATTAATTTAACCTTAGCCCAAAACTTGGAGCCCAATTTCTAACGCCCAAATTCTTTCCAAGATCTAAATCTCACATCTATACCGTATAAGTCTGAACAAGCTATATTAAACCATAACCATAATCCCAGATATAATCACATAACATACTACACAATTCGCATACTCGCAGCACCTTTTCCGATCACAGTAACTACTCAAAACCAACCAAGTACTAGTATAAAACCCCTCATTCAACAGAACCTCATTCCAAAACCTTCATACACTTCCAATGATGAAAGAAACGATCAAAACTCATAACCACTCATCAGATCAACTAGCCACAGAGCTCTCTCGCCCCGACCAAAACCATAATCGCCTTCTAAGTAGACTTTCAATATTATCCTCCCGAATATACCGTAATCAAACCTGACAGTACCTATTTTAGGTCCAATAACCTTATATTATTAAACAAAACTATCCCATAGACACGCCACATCAATATAACTCAAGCCACAATTGTGCAATCCGTGTACCCAAATATGGGAGATGTCTCAAGGAAGAGAACCGTATTGCAAGTTCAACAAGCACCACCACAACCGCACTGTTACAACTAACTCCTCAAATTTCGTAAAGAGGATAACCGTAGGCCCATGTGCACAATTATAGAGGAAGGAAATTAATAAATCAGATAAATTATTATAGAAATAGAATTCCCACACATGGCACGGACAACTCACGTGCCAATAATATGAATCGCCCGATATGGTCACAGGCCTCCAGACCCAACATATCATACATGAACAATTAAACAAGTACACTTGTATATGATAATGAAATAAGATTATCATGTTGGACTGGTATAAATATCACGCCATAGTGTAAGCATGTGCAAAGTCTGTTATCACATTTCAAATCGGAAACTTAACGCAGAAATAGTAACTACCCCATTTATTTAGGGGAATTAGCCTCTTTCTAACCTAAAATGTAGCCCAGATAGTTCTCAACAAAGGTACGAACACGAGAAATGTTATAACTTTACGCTTAACAGTCAACTCTAGGCATATCATAGCCTAAGCATTCTTTCGAGTATGAATACTTGCCCTGATGCTCGCACATTGGCTCAAACCTTACATATATGCACACTTATAGTGCGTATCTATCACAAATAATCAACACAAATAGTGCCTCCACTGAGTTAAAATAAAATACTCACCTCAAACAGGCTGCAACCCGAAACAATATACTTTTGAGAACTCCAGTCTCCAAATTCATCAAACACATGAATCACCGTAATTGATCCCAGCTCCAGCACTAGAATGACTAACACATCTTCCATTCACGATCTTCCCATAAGGAATACTTTCATAATTCTTCCATGCCACATAGCAATAATTTGAATATCAGCAGTCTATAAACCAGGTGAGTGTTGCAATACCAATGAACATCCGTAAGTCAAAACACAATGCGCCTTTTGAAATTTGCACCCTTCTCAGGGGTTACCGAGCAGCTATAACATTCATCTAATTATCTGAAATTGACCATTCTGTCCAAAATTCGTGATCTTCCTTTTAAGAATGAACTGCCACCTTATATATGTAAATCTTAATCTCGTGCCACACACCACATCTATCATACCATCATGTGACAAGCACGAGAATCTCATTATCAATTTTGGGGAACCAACAAATTACATACCCGGTCATTCAGTAACCTTCATCTTGCTTCCTTCCACGTGGAATTCATAATGCACAACACGTTCCCTACACTGGTAGAATATATCCGGTTCAACCCTTGGAGAAACCATTAAGAACACTTTGAAATCCATTTGCACATAACCAAGCTATCAGAACTGAATCCCTCTAACTCGACTAAGCCACGCAGGTCACTAAACCCAAGAATTGCCACCAAAATTTCTGTAAAGTCTCACAACATCATAATTACCCCATAAATATCACAACTGTAACACTCACTCTGAAAATACCTTATGTGAATTTAAAAGTGTTCCTCTTTCCTTTCTTATACTGAAATGTACAATCCATAGTCATACAAAATTACCGCAAGTCCCGACACCTTCAAATGCAAATCTCAGATTTTATCCATGCACAAGTCCGGAAACATTCTCAATTGCTATATATAATTCTCAAACCCATTAGAATTTTCTCAGTAGTCACCTACTTTGCTCAAATCTAAATTGCACCGCCCAAAAAGGTCAAAAGGCACAAGCCCCATTAGCACAATAACCCCCAAAGAAGTAACCATACCTTAACACCACCAATCAAATTCATACTTCGTGCGCACTACGTTCTTCAAAATAACAATTTAATCATTCAATGATTTTCGTATTTCTATAAAGTTCCATATAACCCGTATTCAGGAATTTCCTTACTCGAGTCATCCTCGATCTCCATCTCTGCAAGTCATAACTAATCCACAAGTATGTCTCCGACCAAAACTAAAATTTAAAACATAACCATGAAATCAAATTGTCAATAGCAGGCTCCTCCACTTAGCTTTAAGATGCAATTATATAAAATTAGAACCCGCAAGGATTTCTCCTTATCAATTACCAAGATCTCGCACTGTTAACCCGCCAGACTTCTCGAAGTCTTTTGTTAAGCTTTTCATGAACATTCTGAATCACCAGCCACAGTCACACACTCGACCTCTTACCGGGTGGCAAGTAATATTCCTCATAGAAGCTTCATCAACATCACGCCACCGCTAACTGCTCATAAGAGATAACCCACCTGTGGAATTCCTTACCAACATCTTCCAACAATTCTGCACTGGGTGCAACGACTACGTAATCAGTAAATTCTCCTGAGCTCATGCTCGCCCATCATTTGTATAAGTCTACACTTTCCCTATTGACATCAACTGAAAGTTCAACAATACATCCCTCTTCATTTCAAACAAACTCCTTACAGCCATATTCAATCCTTCTCCGTACAATAACCATAAATCCAAATAAAGTCTGTTGGCCAAATCACATTCTATCACGATTCCAAACCGTTGTACACTTTCTCAAGGCATGCAAATACCCTACCACAAAATCCATATGCTAATCTGCCACTCTTACTTCGGTTAAACTATCTCCTTTAAGCAACTTCTCAACCTCTACTTCTCTTACTTGACCTGCTAGTACTTCAACCACCGCGAAACACTTCCCGTCATGTCTTCCCTCACACTTTGCTGCCCATTTGTTGCATCAAAATAAAATGCATCTCTGTCGTACCTGAACCAATAAAATGGTGCCGACTCTAAGCCTCTTCGAATATCATCTTTCTCGAGCCATCAACATTAGAAATACCCATTTGCAACCACAATTACTACACAATCACTTGCTCTTCTTGAGTCTAAACTTATTGACAAGACATGAGAATTTAATTTGTCCCACAATTTAACAACGTGAAAGATCCTTCAATACACTCACAACTCAAGACTATACGTTAAATCAAGACAGAAATCAAGTACCCAACAACAAACTCTTGAGTCATAAGCAAACTTTATTCGTCACATTCAACCCATCTAAACACATCCCGCAGTCACATCATACTTATCATATAGCCGTTCAATCGCTCATCGAGCCACAAATTCCACTCGTAGGGACATTACAGAACATGTGAGTCCAAATGTACACGTTACAACTGAAGCTACTGAGCTTAAGCTGCAGTCTAACCCTGGCCTCAAGTCCTCCAGACTGGCCCATCACCAAAATACAAAATACACATCTCGAACCTCGTTCATGGAATCACAAGCCAGCGGTGCACAACTGATACTGAGCGCTCACATACACACACGAATGCGTTGAAGGAATTCAAAGAGTTATGTTTCAAGATGAATCAATTCCGCACGATAGAATACAAGAAAGGGAAAATTTCCTAAGGGTTGGGCAGGCTCTCGAAGATAAGTACAGACGTCTCCGTACTGTTCCGCAAGACTCTACTAAATCTGCTCAAGACTCGTGAGACCTATGTCACCTAAAGCTCTGATACCAACTTGTGACAATCCAAAACCTAGCCCGTCGTGATGGCATATATCTCCATACTAGGAAAGCCGACAATCTCAATAAACCATATATCTTTTAAATACGAAAACATAATGATTAATTTCAGCGGAAGAAAATTTCACAAGTACAAATATAAATAAACCCAAAACCCGGTGTCACTGAGTACATGAGAATCTAATATTAATACAAGTCTGGAAAATATGGTTTATAATAATCTGAAACCAAATACATTAAACAAGGAGATAGGGAAGGAGAGGCAAGGTCTGCGAAACACAACAGCTACCTCAAAATCTCCGAAAAACCAACTATGCGAAAGACTCAACACCCGTTATGTCCGGGAACACCTGGATCTGCACACGAAGTGCAGGGTGTAGTATGAGTACAACCAACTCAGTAAGTAACAATAATAATTAAGGAACTGAAGACAGTGATGAGTTACACAGTTGTAGTTCATTTTCAGTAATTCCAGCAAAGAATAGACATGCTATCAAATCTAGCAGTTTAAGTCAAATCAATTTTATACAGTTCAAGTTCATGTAATTTGGATATAAAATCTTTTAGAGAATTTCACAGCAATGACAGATAGCAACTAAGTGTAACAACAAATGAAAAGCAAACACAGCCTCTCAGGGCAACAGTCACTTAACTCGTCACAACAACTCAACCACTTGGCTCTCACCCCTTAGCACTCACCCCCAATGGGTGCTCGCGCTCACTAACGGTGTACAGACTCCGGAGGGGCTCCTACAGCCCAAGCGCTATAATCCGCACGGACAACTCACATGCTATAATATCCCGCACGGACAACTCACGTGTTGCACGGATAACTCACATGCTATAATATCCATACCTCACCGACAGGACCTCGACCTCACTCAGTCATCAACCTCTCTAGTCTCTCGGGCTCTCA